>SJYC01011418.1:0-53760 GCA_006408675.1 Madoqua kirkii | reverse complement strand
AGCCTGCATGCTGCAACCACCGAGCCTGCATGCTTCAACCACCGAGCCTGCATGCTGCAACCACCGAGCCTGCATGCTTCAACCATCGAGCCTGCACACTGCAACTACTGAAGCCCGTGCACCCAGAGTCTGTTTTCCGCAGCAAGACAAGGCACTGCAACGAGAAGCCTGCACACCACAACTAGAGTCGCCTCCACTCTCTGCAGCCAGAGAAGGCCTGTGTGCAGCAATGAAGACCCAGTGCAGCCAAAATAAATAAATAAAAGAGAAACAGACTTATGGTTACCAAGGGGAAAGGAGTGGGAAGGGATAAATTGGTAGTTTGGGACCAACATATCCACACTACTTATATAAAATAGATTTTCTTAAAAAGGTCCTACTGTATAGTACAACTATATTCAGTATCTTATAATAACCTATCATGGGAAAGGATCTGAAAAAGAAAAGACACACACATATATATACATATATGTATAACAAATTACTTTGCTGTATACCTGATACTAACACATTATAAATATTTCAATTTAAAAAGTTATCTAATTACCAGCCAATAGAAGACAGCAGAAACACTAGGCAGGAACTCTTAAGACGGTGGTTCCCCAATACTACCAACTTGGCTCCATGAAGAAGCTTTCATTTGTCTTAAAAATACACTACACACATGTACACATGTTTGTGCGCATGCACATACACGCACACAGATTATTCCAAGCTTATGTCCTCCCTGTGTTTCTTTCTTCTGATCTCCTTTCATTTGTGTATTGGCAATGTTAAAGAAGCATTGTTGAACTTTGCAACTACTTAGGGAAGTAATGTGTTTACCTGATGAAATAAAGAGCTGACAAATGTAATCAATCTCTAAGATTTAAGTTATTTATTATTTAAATGCCAGAGTCTGAAACTTACGGTCAAGAGTTATGGTCAGACCCAACATTTTTTTTCTGAAAGAGAATGTAGGAAGACTGAGTTCACCTTTAAGGAATAAGTAACTGAGAGTGTAATGTCATGGCTGAGACCTTGCTGGGTTTTAGGAGCAGCCTCGCCTGGTCTCCCAGCCCAGGTCCACCCCTGTCAGCAGGGTGCCCTGGATAAGTTCTATAGAATAGCCCAGACTCAGCTTCCTCATCCTGGGATGAGGATGAAACCCACCACAGAGACTGTTGTGAAAATTTAAACAGGTAATACAGGTTAAAGAAAATAAGATGAATGAATAAAGATGTGGTACATATATACAGTGGCTGCTGCTGCTGCTTCTGGTGCTGCTGCTGCTAAGTCACTTCAGTTGTGTTCGACTCTGTGTGACCCCATAGACGGCAGCCCACCAGGCTCCCTCATCCCTGGGATTCTCCAGGCAAGAACACTGGAGTGGGTTGCCCTTTCCTTCTCCAATGCGTGAGAGTGAAAAGTGAAAGTGAAGTCGCTCAGTTGTGTCCAACCCTCAGCGACTCCATTGACTGCAGCCTATCAGGCTCCTCCGTCCATGGGATTTTCCAGGCAAGAGTACTGGGGTGGGGTGCCATTGCCTTCTCCATATACAGTGGAATATTGTGAAAATGGAAGTGTTAGTAGCTCAGTCTTGTCCAATTCTTTGTGACTCCATGGACTGTAGCCCACCAGGCTCCTCTGTCCATGGAATTCTCTAGGCAAGTATACTGGAGTAGGTTGCCATTCCCTCCTCCAGGGGATTATTACTCAGCCATAAAAAAGAATGCGACATTACCATCTGCAGCAATGTGAATAACAGAGATTATTATACTAAGTGAAGTAAGTCAGAAAAAGACAAATATCATATTCTACTTATTTGTGGAATCTAAAAGAAAAAAAATGTTTCAAATGAACTTATTTACAAAACAGAAACAGACTCACAGACAAAACAAATTTATGGTGACCAAATGCGAAAAGGGTGGGGAGGGATGAAATGGGAGTTGGGGATTAACATATACACGCTACTGTATATAGGACAACAAAGTCCTACAATATAGCACAGGGACCTATATTCAACATCTTACAATAACCTATAACGACAAAGAATCTCAAAAAGAATATATACACACACACATAAGGCTGAATCACTTTGCTCTATGCCAGAAACTAGTATTTTTGTTTGTTTTGTTTTGCCTTTGTAACACAACATTGTAAATCAACTATACTTCCATTAAGAAAGAAAAGAAGGAATGGTGCTGATCAAGCTGTGCAGCTCCATTGCTGGTCCGTAACAGCAGTGAAAGCGGCAGTGTGCACACGTGTGTACGTGTGCATGTACCTGTGCATTCGTGTACATATGATTACAAATACATCATCTACTGCAGCAGGAGGTTACTACAGCACAATCAACCTGCAAGAAGTTTGGTCTGCAGCTCCAGGGATCCTCCAGGTGCAGTGCATTGTGTCTGAGGTAGAGTGCTTAGCCGGCCAGTCACTTCCTCATCCTGCGGGCCAGGGAAGCTACCAGCGATGCTCATTTTAGTTCACCGTAGCCATGTTTGCCATTTACAAACAGTATGTGAACCTCATTTTCTCCGTATTGTGTTTTTTGAATCAGCTCATTTTTTCCCCCCTTGAATATATCAATTTTTAAAGCATTCCTTCTGGAGAGGCAGCAGTGCATAGAGGTTAAGAACACAGTCTGGAGTCAAGCTGCCCTGGTTCCAACACTGCTTCTGCCACTTCCTAACTGATTTAACCCCTTTGTGCCTCAGTTTCCCCATCTATGTGATGAGGGTGGGCTTCCCAGGTGGCACTAATGGTAGAGAACCTGCTCGTCAACACAGGAGACATAAGAGACCTGGGTTTGAGCCCTGGGTCGGGAAGATCCCCTGGAGGAGGGCGTGGCAACCCACTCCAGTACTCTTCCCTGGAGAATCCCACGGGCAGAGGAGCCTGGCAGGCTGTGGTACACAGGGCCGCAAAGAGTCAGACATGACTGAAGTGACTTAGCATGGACACAAGCATGATGAGGGTGATTATGATTCTTATCACAGAGGTTTACAATCAGGTTGTGAGAAACAAAGGGCTGTCTCTTTATAAAGTGTTTGAAATAGGCCTTCCATAGAATAAAAGTTATGTGAGTGTTTGCTAAATAAATGCCTCTAATGTAAATGGAAAACCAGTACGACCTTCCATAAAATCTTAAATACAAAAGAAGGTTTACTAAGTCTAGCTAGATACATATTTACCTGTGAAAATGCTTAGTGGACTGGCCCTGCTATCTTTAAAAATAGAAAACAAACAAGAAGGAATCAGGCGAGGGAGTTGCAAGCACCAGAGTGAAGCCTCTTCTCCACTCATCCAGATTAGCAGGGCAGGTAAAACAAGAGTAACTTTCTCAGTGCACCACCACCAGAAATCATCCCCAGACACACTAGAAATCGGCTGGATGTGCTCTGAAAAGTTCTGGAAAGACCATTAAGATGGGAAAGTGAGAGGTGTTCCAAGGAGCACATGTAAATGAAAAATGATACAAGGCATTCCTGTGTTGGTCTGTTGATCACAAATATCCCTGTATTAAGAGTAAAATATTTTACGCTGATAGGTTAGCTCCAAGGCAGAGAATCAGTTTTCACTTTGAACTGAAGCTTCCTTGTACAAGGTGCTGCCGGTGAGTCTGTCACTCAAGCCTCCTCTCCATCCTTCATCTAGAAGTGACTCAGCACTTCCCAGTAGGTGATTCCAGGTGACAGCCTATGGCCAGCTTGCCTTCTCTTCTCTTTTGCAGGCAGAGTAAGCTTAATTTTCATGTATTTATTCTTTCAACCACCAGTGTCACCCGAGATGGATGGCTAGAGGGGTAGCAATAGATTTGGGATCTTGGCACCTCTGAACCTCCTGTTCTGTGTGGCCCAGGTTACAAGGGCCTGTAACCTGTCAGTCTCAATGGGTCCTGATGGATGGGGTGAGCACCTTATACAGCCTCCTTCCATAAAAGGATTAAAGGTGATGTTTAGAAAGCACAGCTCCATCCCTGGAGGGAAGATGCCAAGAGATATCAACACACAGTTCTGCATAATCAGTTCAACACCAACACAACAAAAATGAGAAAGGAAGATTAAAAACTAATCCACATTTCATAGCACTGAGGGGTGTGATGAAATGGGGAATAGAGTAAAAGCATGAAGCCCAGAATCACAAAATGCTCTCATTTCACTCTTTTAAAACCTTAAGACTAAGGTAGGAGATGATTCCAGCACTTAGGAGAATTCTTTCAAGGCCCTAGGAGTTCAGTTCAGTTCAGTTGCTCAGTCATGTCCGACTCTTTGCGACCCCATGAATCACAGCACACAAGGCCTCCCTGTCCATCACCAACTCCCGGAGTTCACTCAGACTCATGCCCATCGAGTCAGTGATGCCATCCAGCCATCTCATCCTCTGTCATCTATTTCTCCTCCTGCCCCCAATCCCTCCCAGCATCAGAGTCTTTTCCAATGAGTCAACTCTTCGCATGAGGTGGCCAAAGTACTGGAGTTTCAGCTTTAGCATCATTCCTTCCAAAGAAGCCCCAGGGCTGATCTCCTTCAGAATAAATTGGTTGGACCTCCTTGCAGTCCAAGGGACTCTCAAGAGTCTTCTCCAACTCCACAGTTCAAAAGCATCAATTCTTCAGTGCTCAGCTTTCTTCACAATCCAACTCTCACATCCATAAATGACCACAGGAAAAACCATAGCCTTGACTAGACGGACCTTAGTCGGCAAAGTGATGTCTCTGCTTTTGACTATGCTATCTAGGTTGGTCATAACATTTCTTCCAAGGAGTAAATGTCTTTTAATTTAGTATCCAATTCTGAGTTTTTCTCCTTGTGGATGAGCACAGGAAGGGCTGGAGAGTTGGCCATGTTAGGTGAGTGTCTTGAATAATTAAGGAGCCATTCATAGTTGAGTGATATGATACGTCCATGTCCTGATACGTCCATGTCCCAACCTGGGAAATCTCTCTTAGGGGCCCTTGATGGAGAGGAGGGGGCTCCAGAGAGATGCTGGCGACCACCTCCCTTGAGGTATCAGGCAGGATGCCCCTGGAGGCACCAAAGGGCAGCAGGAGCAAGAGGAGGGTACAAGGGTCA
Source organism: Madoqua kirkii (assembly GCA_006408675.1). Taxonomy (NCBI): domain Eukaryota; kingdom Metazoa; phylum Chordata; class Mammalia; order Artiodactyla; family Bovidae; genus Madoqua; species Madoqua kirkii. The sequence continues at coordinate 48,700 of SJYC01011418.1, read as the reverse complement.
GCCCTCAGCCGCCTCTGTGGGCATCACCCTGAACTCCCAGTCTTTGGTTTACATAATGTGCTCACTCAACCCAGTGCAGCAACCCCCTCTCCCAACATTCCTGGGTATTCAGCTCTGGGTTAGCCCCGGTCCTGCCTTTTTCCTCCCTCTGTCCTTTCCGTACCCTTCCCACCTGCTCCCCTTTCTCTTTGCCATGTCCTATATCTAATTTACAATGTTTAAAGATTAACACTGGAGGGTTTTCCCACTTCTAGGTTCCATATTATCAAATTCACAAAATCAGAAATTGGGCTTTGCTGATAGGACTAAATCTTGGAAACTGAGACTTCTCAGGAAGTAGAGAATACAAGCCCTATTTGCACAATGAAATGACTACAGACATTTGGGAGCACAACCACCAGGGGTGGTTTCTTGATAGAATCTGGGCTTTCTGCTTGCCCATGATATGAAAATGGCTTCAAACATCAAGCTCATTTCTCTTCTAAGTGACATCTTTTCTCTCTCCTGGAGTTCCTAGAAGCCTTCCATAATCGCCCAGCAGCCAACCTCAGTTTCTCCATGCCCTCTCAATCTGCATAATCAGAAGAGAGCACCTCATTAACCAGTGAGAAGGAGGTGCACTTCTAGCCAGTGACAAGAGCTATGTACTCCTTGAAAGAGGAGAGTAAAAAAGGTGGCTTAAAACTCAGCATTCAAAAAACTAAGCTCATGATATCCAGTCCAATCACTTCATGGCAAGTAGATGGGCAAACAATGGAAACAGTGGCAGATTTAAATTTCTTGGGCTCCAAAATCACTGCAGACAGTGACTTACAGCCATGAAATCAAAAGAAAAGCTATTACAAACCTAGATAGCATGTTAAAAAGCATCACTTTACCAACAAAGATCCATATAGTCAAATCTATGGTTTTCTAGCAGTCATGTACAGACGTGAGAGAGCCCTGAAGAACTGATGCTTTCAAACTGTGATGCTGAAGAAGATTCTTGAGAGAACCTTGGATGGCAAGGAGATCAAACCAGTCAATCCTAAAGGAAATCAACCCTGAATATTCACTGGAAGGACTAATGCTGAAGCTGAAGCTCCAATACTTTGGCCACCTGATGTAAAGAGTGGATGTAAAAGATTCTGTAAAAGATTCTGATGCTGGTGTTGACTAAAAAAAGATGTACACTTGAGAGTTGCAAGTTAAGTTTTATTTGGGGCAAAATGAGGACTGCAGCCCAGGAGGCAGGATCTCAGATAGCTCTGAGAGACTGCTCCAAAGCAGCAGTGGGGGAAAGTCAATATATAAGGTTTTAGTGAAGGGGGAGTTCAATACCATGAAGCACTTGATTTACAAAGGGTTTTTGTAAGTCATGAGGATCTGATGTCACCAAGAAAGGATTTAGTGCTTCTCTAGATATGAGGAGATGCAAGGATAGCTATTATAAAATCTGTTCCTAAACATCCAACTATCTAAAGACCTGTCCCACCAGATTCCCTGGAGCACAGAGAGCCTCATTCCACCCTGAACTCCCTCAGGGGCTGTTGAAGGTCAACAGCTGTAGTAGCATGGGATTCAGTCTCTGTAGAGGCAGACGGCAAATGCCTTTGTTGTTCAGTCATTGGCAGTGCTCTTGGTAAAGTGCCAGTGTAGTTGATGCTCGGGAAGACTGAGGGCAGGAGGAGGGACAACAGAGGATGAGATGGGTGGATGGCATCACTGAATCAATGGACATGAGTTTGAGCTACAGAGGATGAGATGGGTGGATGGCATCACTGAATCAATGGACATGAGTTTGAGCAAGCTCTGAGAGATGGTAAAGGACAGAGAAGCCTTGCGTGCTACAGCCCACGGGGTCACAAAGAGTGGTACGTGACTGAGCAATTGAAACAACAACCCCTTGCCATGCCACACCACAAACAAGCACTAGACAGACAGCTGACATTTAATCCTAATGACACCTCATTTGGTAGGCACCATTAGCTTAATGCTACAGATGAGGAAAATGGGGCTCAAAGTAAATTTCCCAGAGTCATGTGGACCCCAGGGCCTCTGCTCTTAACTATTATTTACTGTATCGTATAGAATCCCCAAAAAGGCCTCAGTGGGTCACTGGATTTGTGTACTGTTGATTTAGGTATATACTGTCAAATTATCTCCACCCCAAAATACTGCTCCAAGTTTCCTCAGGCTTTTACCTGAGAAAATATATTTATATGGAAATACTGATATACAGCAGCCCACATTCATTTTGTATACTATCCATTTACTTTTGCAGCCTAGTGGCTAAAATAGTTTTCATGTTTGAAACTTAAAAACATGTACATGGAAAAAAATGTACTGTATAACACAGGGAATATAGCCAATGCTCTGTAATAACTGTAAATGGAAAATAACCTATAAAATTATTTTAAATTTTTTAAATTAAATTTTTAAAAATGTATACATGGGTAAAAATATAAATAAATAAATACACATGAGTATAGCCAACAGAATCTTACAGTTGTCAATTTTCTAAAAGATTTAACCCAGAATTTCACATGAATGAATTTAGAATTAACTATTTATAGATGGTACATGATAATAGCTGTAGAGATCTCCAGCCAGTTAATTAGCTTTGGTTTTTCCTTCTGTGAATAGGCGATTTAAAATCATTGTCCCAAGATTGTAGAGAAGATCAGACAAGGGCATTCATATCCGAAACACCCAACACAGCTTTCACTCAACATTAGTACTGTTGCAATTTCCTTATTAGGATTCTTTAAATAAGATATACACATTTGTTTGCATATTCTTACTAAATTCTTAAAAATCAAGTCAAATCCAATTCACCTATAATAAAACCATCTACTGTGCATAAAATCATTTGAAAAGAATGACACAATAACTATCAACTGACATTTTATTTAACATGATAGAGTGCCATAGTCTCGGTACAAAGTGACCTTAACTGCTTAGAAATTCCTTCCTTATTTTTACTACAACAAATCATATGATGAAGGAAGACCTTCATCAGGGTCATGCAACTCAGAATGGCTTCTCTGGGGATACGTGCAGGCACCTTTGGGGACTTGGGAGGAAAGTCTTAGTATTTTTTTTCAAGAGAATATGTTTTTATTTGTTTGTTTATTTTTTGAAGGACTGTCCTATATAAGGGGTTTAAGACATTTTGGTTTGGCTGCGCTGGGTCTTCCCTCCCGGATGGGCTTCCTCTGGTTGTGGTAGGCAGGGACTACTCTCCAGCGGCGGTGCCTGCGCTCCTCGTGGCGGTGGCTTCTCATCACAGAGCATAGGCTCTAGAGCACAGGGTCAGTAGTTACAGTGCACGGGCTGAACTGCTCCGAAGCAGGTGGAACCTTCCAGGACCAGGAGCTGAACCCATGCCTCCTGCAATGGCAGGTGGATTCTGAACCACGGGAGCACCAGGGACGTTGTTAGTAATTGGCTTTTCCCCCACAGGATGTGTCCTGTCTCCCCTTTTCTGTGTCAGGTCCTCAATAGTAGAAACTCTATTTTTTCTGTCTTTTGTCTCCCACCCCCAACACCTCCCCAACTCAAATCAACAGATACATTTAAACAGGTAATGCATGTCCAACACTGTGTCAGATCATGGGGAGAATATAGAAAAGCAGCAGAAATTGTTGTCCTAGCTGAGAGGCACAGATAATCTCAACAGGCAATTTTGGCACTGGCTGAGCTAACCAGATATTATTGCTGCTATCTAAATTTCTTAATATAAGTTCCAGAAAGCCAAGTAACTTTTAGAAAAGTATATGATGCAATAGAGAAAGCAAATCCATCCATTCCTATGTAAATAAATAGAACTATACCTTTATTAAGTCCTGATATGTGCCAGGCAAGGGAACGCCAACAGTGAATTAGACTCGATCCTCAAACTCAGGGAGAGCCCTGTCTTATTAGGAAGATGAACATATGAAAAAGCGAGACCATGGTGTGTTGTTATAAGCTCTATAAAAACTGGCCAGGACCTGATGAGGACCCAAAGGAGAGCACAATCTAGGCTACTGGCCATGAGGTGGTGGGAGGAGTGGGTCAGAAGAGATCTCAGAGATGAGGTGATCCTAGGCCTTGGCAGTGTCTCCCAAAGTGAATGCCTGTCTGGTGGAGGAGGGGTGAAGCATTCCAGAGAAGCCACAGCAGCATGGCACGTGCAGAGAAGCAGACGCTGGGGACAAAGGAGGGCTGTAGGCGAGAGGAGGGCCAAGCCAGCTCACATAGCAAGAGAAAGGTTGGAGATAGGCCTCGAGATTAAAGCAAAAAGTCCCCAGCACCACCCTAGAGCGTGTACTTAATGCTGAAGGAAATAGGAACCCATCATCAGCTGGTTTTAAGCAGACAGGAACATAGTCAGGCTTGAATTTTTTTTAATTACTTTAAATTGGAAGACAATTGCTTTACAATGTTGTTTAAGTTTCTACTGACAAATTAGCTATATGTATACATATATCCCCTTCCTCAGGGGCTTCCCGGTGGCTCAGCAGTAAAGAATCTGCCTGCAGTGCAGGAGATGTAGGAGACAAGAGTTCAATCCCTGAGTCAGGAAGATCCCCTGGAGGAGGGCATGGCAACCCATTCCAGTATTCTTGCCTGGGAAATCCCATCAACAGAAGAGCCTGGAGGGCTATAGTCCATGGGGTTGCAAAGAGTTAGCTACTAAACAACAAATCCCCTCCCCCTTGAGCATCCCTCCCACACCCACACCCACTCCACCTCTCTAGGTCATCACAGAGCATGGGGCTGGGCTCCCTGTGCTATACAGCAGCTTCCCACTAGCTAATTTACACGTGGTAGTGTATATATGACAATGCTACTCTCAATTCCTCCTTCCCTCTCCTTACCCTCACCATATCTACAAGTCTTTTTTTTTTATCTGCACTCTGTTTCTGCCCTGAAAATAGGTTCATCTGTGTCATTTTTCTACATTCCATATATAGGCATTAATATATGATATTTGTTTTTTCTTTCTGACTTAAATTTTTAAGAGATTATTCTGGTAATACGCATGACAGATGGACACACTGGATGTGAGTCTGCAGGAGAGTCTCCTGCAGACAGAATGGTGTCTCAATGATCAAGATGAAAAATAATGAAGGCCCAAAGCAAGGCAATGAAAGTGGAAAGAGAAAGGGAAGGCAGTCTTGTAAGAAGTCAATTCCAAAAATTTTGAGCTGTCTCATCTTGAGGAGGTATCAGAAAGCAGTGAAAGGCAAAGAAGGATTATCATTTGCTCCAGTTACAATTAGCAAATATTCTGCAGTGTAGGTGGTGATTCTAAGTGTCATGCGAGTGTATGTTCCCCAGTTCTTTGTCTCGTCGCAACAAAGATTTGGAGCAACGGACATTAGAGCCCTCGGCCCTCGGCACGTCACAGCTCTCAGGTCTTGGACAAACCGTGTTATAGCTCTTAGGCAAATTGGTGTTACAGCTCTATTTTATTTAGAAGATAGCATGAAAATGGGAGAGAGAGAAAGCGCACACATGCGGCAGCGAAAGAGAGAGAGAGCGCGAGAGAGAGCGAGAGCGAGACAAAGTGCACGCACACACTCAGGAGAGAAAGAGAGAGCACGCTTTGGCTCTTCCTTTTATATGTTTTCTTCCACCTGGGCCCGCCCTATGCAAATTAGGCTTAGCCAGGGGTGCTGTTTGTTCTACCCGAAGTCTCCACTCTGGTCCTCGGACCTTCTTTTCTTCTATTTTCGTGGGCTTGTCTTCCTTGTCTTTTAGCCACCGCCATTTTGGACCCCGTTTCCCTATTCTACCTACCTAACATAAGGATCCTCCCTCTTAACCTTAGAGTCCCTCCTGCCTTCCATACAAAGACAGTGTGATAGTTGGTCCTGAGCAGACTATTAGCTCCATCACTTTCTAGCAGGGTAACCAAGTGCATAAATCTATTAATATTGGTAGTTGCACTTAGTAAATGCTAGCTGTTCTTGGACCTGGCTGGGTCTCTCTTTTGATGGCCTAGCTTGTCCTGCAGAGGTTGCTAACTCTTGTTGTGAAAAAACACTCAGACTTAGCATTTTAAAAATATGACTTTTGTCGTTCATGGAAGGTCTGTATGAAGAGAGCAACCACCAGGCAGAAGCCAGGCAATTAGCACACCCCAGTCCTTATCATGTCAGTATCACAGACCCCCCCATATACACAGTGCCAGTCAAGATCCACCCTCCCCGCCACCCCTGCCGTGAGGGCCTTGTGCCCACAGATACACAGACATCAGAAGGTATTTGAAAGGATGGCTAGTCACATATCCATCTAAAAACAAGGGAGATCTCGGTTTTTGTTCAGAAGAACCTGGGGAGTGTGACCTTGAAGACATGGAAAGAGGACATGATGTCTGTTCAAAGATATTAAGGATCATTTTGGACTACTTGAGTTTTTAACTAAATATGTGATATGACATTCTGGTGGTTGTGGATGAAACTGATTTCCCTAAAAGCTTTTCGAGGTAACAATAAACCTCTCTTCACTCCTGAAGAAGGACATTAGATTGGACAAAATTTGGTGTGTGTGTGTTTTGTTTTTGTTTTTGTTTTTATAAAACAGAATTGCTCTCACTTAAATTTCAATTTCTTATAATAATAGAGCTGTGCTTCAGTTAGGTAAGCTGGGAGGATGATTTGTACCATATAAATACTTCCCTCAAATATTCAAAAATTAGGATCCCAAATTCATTGACAGAAATCACAACAGTGGCTTTTAATGGTGGAAAAGAGGGGAGGGATCTGAAAAGGGGCATGAAGGAAATATCTGGGGGGATGGGCACATTCTGTAAAGATACAGATAGGGATGTAAGTTGTACATTTGTCACAGCTCATGGAACTGTCCGCTTAAGGTCTTTGCATTTTACTGTATGTAAATTATACTTCAATTTTTAAAAAGGAAACAGGGAAAGAAGCATGCATGCAGATTTCCAGTTAAACATGATAGACTGAACATATTCATTATATCATCTCCTCCGGCTGCTGCTGCTAAGTCACTTCAGTCGTGTCCGACTCTGTGCGAACCCATAGACGGCAGCCCACCAGGCTTTGCCGTCCCTGGGATTCTCCAGGCAAGAGCGCTGGAGTGGATTGCCATTGCCTTCTTCAGTGCATGAAAGGGAAAAGTGAAAGTGAAGTCACTCAGTCATGTCCAACTCTTAGCGACCCCATGGACTGTAGCCTACCAAGCTCCTCTGTCCATGGGATTTTCCAGGCAAGAGTACTGGAGTGGGGTGCCATTGCCTTCTCCGGAAAGTCCACTAAAATGAGGATAAATGGACAGGATAGGTATAAGCCCATAAAGATAAAGAGATTAAGATAGTTTATCCCATTTTTGAAGATGGAAAGTTTATAGAGGAGTAGGAACTGCCAGAGTTAAGATACTCCCAGTAAAGTGCCCACAAAAAGTGATAAGAAGCTGACTTATTCACCTTTCTGCATCCTCAGAACCTCAGGCCATTCCCAGACAGGAGACTGGAGATTTATACTCCGGACACCGGGCCCTGGAGCACAATTCAGCAGGTCCCACCCAACCACAGAGCACTTTGAAAAAGTTGTTTGTAATGTAACTTCAAGCTTATAAGCTTCAAACTTCAAGCTTAATGTAAATAGACAGACATTGTGATAAATACCTCTACCACACAAGAAACTGAGAAAAGGAACCCAGAGGAAACACAAACAATGTAAGCAACAGAATAAGACATTTCAGTAAAACTACAAGCAACATCTTTAGATCACAAGCTGGAATTAAGATTGCTGGGAGAAAGATCAATAATCTCAGATATTCAGATGACACCACCCTTAAGGCAGAAAGGGAAGAGGAACTAAAGAGCCTCTTGATGAAGGTGAAAGAACAGAGTGAAAGAGCTGGCTTAAAACTCAACATTCGTATTCAAATATCATATTCTAACGCATATATACCGAATGTAGAAAAATGATACTGAAGAGTCTATTTACAGGGCAGCAATGGAGAAGCAGACATAGAGAATACACTTATGGACGTGGCGAGAGGGGAGGAGAGGGCGAGATGTAGGGAAGGAGCAGCACAGGTATTGCAGTACAGCCAACAACAATCTGCTGTAGGACTCAGGAAACTCAAGCAAGGGCTCTATATCAACCTCGGGGGTAGTACGGGGAGGGAGGTGGGATGGGAGTTCAAAAGGGAGTGGTATATATATGTCTATGGCTGATTCATGTTGAGGTTTGACAGAGAACAACAAATTCTATAAGGCAATTAGCCTTCAATTTAAAAATAAATTTAAAAAAATTCAATGAAAATAAAGCAATGTCAATAATAATAATAAAAACCTCTCAACATTCAAAAAATGAAGATCATGGCATCGGGTCCCATCACTTCACGACAAATAGATGGAGACACAATGAAAACAGTGACAGACTTTATTTTATTGGGCTCCAAAATCACTGCAGATGGTGACGACAGTCAGGAAATTCAAAGACGTCTGCTCCTTGGAAGAAAAGCTATGACAAACCTAGACAGCATATTAAAAAGCAGAAACATTACTTTGCAAACAAAGGACTATATAGTCAAAGCTATGGCTTTTCCAGTAGTCATGTATGGATGTTTGAGTTGGACCATAAAGAAGGCTGAGCACTGAAGAGTTGATGCTTTTGCACTGTGGTGTTGGAGAAGACTCTTGAGAGTCCCTTGGACAACAAAGAGATCAAACCAGTCAATCCTAAAGGAAATCAACCTTGAATATTCATTGGAAGGACTGATGCTGAAGCTGAAGCTCCAATACTTTGGCCATCTGATGTGAAGAACTGACTCATTAGAAAAGACCCTGATGCTGGGAAAGACTGAAGGTGGGAGGAGAAAGGGGTGACAGAGGATGAGATGGTTGGATGGCATCACCAATTCAATGGATATGAGTTAGAGCTAGCTCCAGGAGACGGTGAAGGACAGGGAAGCCTGGCATGCTGCAGTCCATGGGGTCACAAAGAGTCGTACATTACTGAGCCACTGAACAACAAAAAATAAGGCACAATAGCTTCCTCTCAACAGCTTCCTATAAGCTAAAAGCAGATGGCACCTCAAAATTCTAAGCATCAGTGTGTCAGTCTAGATTTTAATACCTACCAGTGTCTGAAGAAAAAATAAAACAGCCATTTTCAAACATTTCAAAACACAGATCTTCTATGTGCCCATTATTTTTTATTTAATACTTTATTCTATTTTACAGTACTGTATTGGTTTTGCCATACATTGACATGAATCAGCCACAGGTGTACACAATCTCCCCATGCTGAAGCCCCCTCCCACCTCCCTTCCCCACCCCCCTCATCTCCCTAGATCATGCATGTGAAAGTTGCTCAGCCACGTCCGACTCTCTGTGACCCTGTGGACTATACAATCCATGGAATTCTCCAGATCAGAATACTGGAGTGGGTAGCCATTCCCTTCTCCAGGGATCTTTCCAACCCAGGGATCCAGCCCAGGTCTCCTACATTGTAGGTCCTCATCTCCCTAGATCATGCATGTGAAAGTTGCTCAGCCACGTCCGACTCTCTGTGACCCTGTGGACTATACAATCCATGGAATTCTCCAGATCAGAATACTGGAGTGGGTAGCCATTCCCTTCTCCAGGGATCTTTCCAACCCAGGGATCCAGCCCAGGTCTCCTACATTGTAGGCAGATTCTTTGCCAGCTGAGCCACCAGGGAAGCCCAAGAATACTGGAATGCATAGCCATTCCTTCTCCAGTGGATCTTCCTGACCCAGGAATTGAACTGGGGTCTCCTGCATTGCAGGTGGATTCTTTACCAGCTGAGCTACCAGGCAAGCCCATTTTGGGGAAGCTACTATTAGGTTGGTGCAAAAGTAACTGAGGTTTCGGATCCTGAATTTTAAATTATAACTAGGCTTAAACACATGCTTATTAATCAAAATAGGAATCTTTATAATCAACACATTTTGCCAACAAGAAATAAGTTTGTTTATTCTTGTAGCATAAGAGTCCATGCTTCAAGATTCAACAAACTCTTGGAAAGCATTTTCCGTGTTCTGCTGGTTTTGGAAGCATTTTCCCTGCAAAAATTGTTGAGACGCTTGAAGAAGTGGTACTCAGTTGATGAGAAGTTAGGTGAATATGGCAGATGAGACAAAACTTTGTAGCCCAATTTGTTCAACCTTTGAAGTGTTGGTTGTGTGCTATGTGGGCAGGTGTTGTCGTGGAGAACTGGGCCCTTTCTGTTGACTAATGTTGTCCGCAGGCATTGCAGTTTTCAGTGCATCTCATTGATTTTCTGAGCTTTCTTCTCAGATGTAATGGTTTTGCCGGGCTTCAGAATGCTGTAGTGGATCAGACTAGCAGCAGACCACCAGTGACCATGACCCTTTTTTGGTACAAATTTGACCATCGCTGGTTGTCATATAAAATTCACTTCTGTCATATGTCACAATCCAATCAAGAAATGGTTCGTTGTTGTTGTGTAGAACAAGAGAAGACAACACTTCAAAACAACAATTTTTTAAAATTGCAGTCACCACATGAGGCCCCCACTTATCAAGTGTTTTCACCTTTCCTATTTGCTTCGAATGCCAAACAACTGTAGAATGGTCAACGTTGAGTTCTTGGACAACTTTTCATGTAGCAAGAGGATTAGCTTTGATGATCCTCTAAGCTGATCACTGTCAACTTCCAGTGGTCAGCCACACGCTCCTCATCTTCAAGGGTCTTGTCTCCTTTGCAGAACTTCTTGAACCACCACTGCACTCTATGTCTGTTAGCAGTTCCTGGGCCACATGTATTGTTCATATTGCGAGTTGTCTCTGCTGCTTTATGACCCATTTTGAACTCAAATAAGAAAACTGCTCAAATTTTCTTCTTATCTAACATCATTTCCATAGTCTAAAATAAACATAAATAGCAAGTAATAAGTCATTAGCAAAAAACATAAAGCAAAAATTGAGCACTGAAATGATGTATAACATAATCACATTTATTTAAGAATGTATTCCAATATCAAAATGCAAAGTTCAACAACGCAAAACTGCAACTACTTTTGTACCAACCTAATAGAAGCTGTGATACAGTGCAAGAAGTGAGACAAAAAGCAATAAAGCACTCAGGAACCAAGAAGACAGGAAAACAAGGAAGGGAGCCCCAGATGATGGCAATGGGAAGCTCCCTGGAATATTTTTACAGCAGACCCAAGGAGCTCACCATCCGGTCACATCAGGACAGAGCACTCAGGATTCAGCAAGCCAAGGAGAAGAGGTTATCTGATATGCTTCAGCAGTTGGGAAAAAACTAACAAAAGCCTTCGACCACTCTGATAGGGAACACTATACATGTGAAGCTGGAAAGCATTTACAAATTCCCAAGTAAAGGCATAATCATGATATACAATCATGAAAATAAAGGATAGAAACGTGAAAGGAGCATAAAAGAGTTAAATCCTCATCTATTTAAAATAGATGAATCAATTTCCTTCTACAGTAGAAACTCAATAGATTGCTCCCCAAATGGGCAGATCAGGGAAAGGACAGAAGCATATAAGATAAAACATGGAGAAAAATAGCAGAAGGAACTAATCAAGAGTTTAAAGTAGTTGCTTCAGGGACTTGAGACCAGAGAGAGGAGATGGAAGCCAGTATAAGGCATTGGTACTGTAGGATATTATTTTTTTTAACTTGGTAAAAATAAAGATGTATTTTTTAATTCTTCCAAAAAAAACACAGATGTTTCTTTTGAAAATTTGGCAAGGGGATTTAATTCTGTTCTCCATTTTTATTAAATTGTCATTTTGGTTGGTAACCAAGAGGGTACATTGCTCCTCCTTAAACACTAGATTATAAAATCTTGTATACTGTGTTCAGTTCAGTTCAGTTCGGTCGCTGAGTTATGTCCGATTCTTTGTGACCTCATGGACTGCAGCATGCTAGGACTCCTTGTCAATCACCAACTCCCAGAGCATACTCAAACTCATGTCCATTGAGTCAGTGATGTCATCCAACCATCTCATCCTCTGTCATCCCCTTCTCCTCCTGCCTTCAATCTTTCCTAACATCAGAGTCTTTTCAAATGAGTCAGTTCTTTGCATCACGTGGTCAAAGTATTGGAGCTTCAGCTTCAGCATTGGTCCTTCCCATAAATATTCAGGACTCATTTCCTTTAGGATGGACTGGTTGATTCTCCTTGCTTTCCAAGGGACTCTCAAGAGTCTTCTCCAACACCATAGTGCAAAAGCGTCAATTCTTCAGTGCTCAGCTTTCCTTATGGTCCAACTCTCACATCCATACCTGACTACTGGAAAACCATAGCTTTAACTAGATGGACCTTAGTCGGCAAAGTAATGTTTCTACTTTTTAATATGCTGTCTAGGTTGGTCGTAACTTTCCTTCCAAGGAGCAAGCATCGTTTTATTTCATGGCTGCAGTCACCATCTGCAGTGATTTTGGAGCCCCCCAAAAAAGCCTGTCACTGTTTCCATTGTTTTCCCATCTATTTGCCATGAACTGATGGGACCAGATGCCATGATCTTTTAGTTTTCTGAATGTTGAGCTTTAAGCCAACTTTTTCACTCTCCTCTTTCACTTTCATCAAGAGGCTCTTTAGTTCTTCTTCACTTTCTGACATAAGTGTTATGTCATCTGCATATCTGAGGTTATTGATATTTGTCCTGGCAATCTTGATTCCAGCTTGTGCTTCGTCCAGTCCAGTATGTCTCATGATGTACTCTGCATAGAAGTTAAATAAGCAGGGTGACAATATACAGTCTTAACGTACTCCTTTCCTGATTTGGAACCAGTCTGTTGTTTCATGTGCAGTTCTAACTGTTGCTTTTTGACGTGAATACAGATCTCTCAGGAGGCAGCTCAGGTGGTCTGATAGTTCCAACTCTTCAAGAATTTTCCACAGTTTGTTGTGATCCACACAATCAAGGCTTTGGCATAGTCAATAAAGCAGAAGGAGATGTTTTTCTGGAATTCTCTCCTTTACAAGGATCCAACAGATGCTGGCAATTTGATCTCTGGTTCCTCTGTCTTTTTGAAATCTAGCTTGAACATCTGGAAGTTCATGGTTCACGTATTGTTGAAGCCTAGCTTGGAGAATTTTGAGCATTACTTTGCCAGTGTGTGAAATGAGTGCAATTGCGCAGTAATTGGAGTGGTGAACAGGGGCTGCATGGCACAGGGGCAGCAAGCAGCAGAGAGGAGATACCCCACGTCCAAGGTCAGGAGTGGCAGCTGTGAGGAGATATCTCACATTCAAGGTAAGGGAAACCCAAGTAAGATGGTAGGTAGGCGCTGAGAGAGGGCATTAGAGGGCAGACAGATTAAAACTATGATCACAGAAAATTAGCCAATCTGATCACATAGACCACAGCCTTGTTTAACTCAATGAAACCAGGCCATGCTGTGTGGGGCCACCCAAGATGGATGGGTAATGGTGGAGAGGTCTGACAGAATGTGGTCCACTGGAGAAGGGAATGGCAAACCACTTCAGTATTCTTGCCTTGAGAACCCCATGAACAGTATGAAAAGGCAAAAAGATAGGACACTGAAAGAGGAATTCCCCAAGTCGGTAGATGCCCAACATGCTACTGGAGATCAGTGGAGAAATAACATCAGAAAGAATGATGGGATGGAACCAAAGCAAAAAAGCAATACCCAGTTGTGGCTGTGACTGGTGATAGAAGCAAGGTCCAATGCTGTAAAGAGCAATATTGCATAGGAACCTGGAATGTTAGGTCCATGAATCAAGGCAAATTGGAAGTGGTCAAACAAGAGATGGCAAGAGTGAATGTCGACATTCTAGGAATCAGCGAACTAAAATGATCTGGAATTGGTCAATTTAACTCAGATGACCATTATATCTACTACTGAGGGCAGGAATCCCTTAGAAAAAATGGAGTAGCCATCATAGTCAACAAAAGATTCCAAAATGCAGTACTTGGATGCAATCTCAAAAACAACAAAATTATCTCTGTACATTTCCAAGGAAAACCACTCAATATCATGGTGATCCAATCTATGCCCTGCCCAGTAACTCTGAAGAAGCTGAAGTTGAATGGTTCTATGAAGACCCACAATACCTTTTAGAACTAACACCCAAAAAAGATGTCCTTTTCATTATAGGGGACTGGAATGTAAAAGTAGGAAGTCAAGATAAGATACATCTGGAGTAACAAGCAAATTTGGCCTTGGAGTACAGAATGAAGCAGGGCAAAGGCTAATAGAGTTTTGTCAAGAGAACGCACTGGTCATAGCAAATACCCTCTTCCAACAGCACGAGAGAAGACTCTACACGTGGACATCACCAGATGGCCAACACTGAAATCAGATTGATTATATTCTTTGCAGCCAAAGATGGAAAAGCTCTATACAGTCAAAAAAACAAGACTTGGAGTGGACTGTGGCTCAGATCATGAACTCCTTATTACAAAATTTAGACTTAAATTGAAGAAAGTAGGGAAAACCACTAGACCATTCAGGTATGACCTAAATCAAATCCCTTAGGATTATGCAGTGGAAGTGAGAAATAGATTTAAGGTACTAGATCTGATAGACAGAGTGCCTGATGAACTATGGACAGAGGTTCATGACATTGTACCAGAGACAGGGATCAAGACCATCCCCAAGAAAAAGAAATGCAAAAAAAAAGCAAAATGGTTGTCGGAGGAGGACTTACAAATAGCTGTGAAAAGAAGAGAAGCAAAAAGCAAAGGAGAAAAGGAAAGATATACCCATCTGAATGCAGAGTTCCAAAGAATAGCAAGGAGAGATAAGAAACGCTTCCTCAGTGATCAATACCAAGAAATAGAAGAAAACAATAGAATGGGAAAGACTGGAGATCTCTTCAAGAAAATTAGAGATACAAAGGGTAAATTTCATGCAAAGATGGACTCAATAAAGGACAGAAATGGTATGGACCTAACAGAAGCAGAGATATTAAGAAGAGGTGGCAAGAATACACAAAAGAACTGTACAAAAAAGGTCTTTATGACCGAGATAATCACAATAGTGTGATCACTCACCTAGAAAGACGTCCTGGAATGTGAGTCAAGTGGACCTTAGGAAGCATCGCTACGAACAAAGCTAGTGGAGGTGATGGCATTCCAGTTGAGCTATTTCAAATCCTGAAAGATGATGCTGTGAAAGTGCTGCACTCAATATGTCAGCAAATTTGGAAAACTCAGCAGTGGCCACAGGACTGGAAAAGGTCAGTTTTCATTCCATTTCTTTCCAATCCCAAAGAAAGGAAATGCCAAAGAATGCTCAAACTACTACACAATTACACTCATCTCACACACTAGTAAAGTAATGCTCAAAATTCTCCAAGCCAGGCTTCTGCAATATGTGGACCATGAACTTCCAGATGTTCAAGCTGGATTTAGAAAAGGCAGAGGAACCAGAGATCAAATTTCCAACATCTGCTGGATCATGGAAAAAGCAAGAGAGTTCCAGAAAAACATCTACTTCTGCTTTATTGACTATGCCAAAGCCTTTGACTGTGTGGATCCCAATAAACTGTGGAAAATTCTGAAAGAGATGGGAATACCAGATCACCTGATGTGCCTCTTGAGAAATCTATATGCAGGTCAGGAAGCAACAGTTAGAACTGGACAGGAACAACAGACTGGTTCCAAATCAGCAAAGGAGTATGTCAAGGCTGTATATTGTTACCCTGCTTATTTAACTTCTATGCAGAGTACATCATGAGAAATGCTGGGCTAGATGAATCACAAGCTAGAATCAAGACTGTCAGGAGAAACATCAATAACCTCAGATATGCAGATGATACCACACTTATGGCAGAAAGTGAAGAACTAAAGAGCCTCTTGATGAAAGTGAAAGAGGAGAGTGAAAAAGTTGGCTTAACACTCAACATTCAGAAGACTAAGATCATGGCACCTGATCCCATCACTTCATGGCAAATAGATGGGGAATCAGTGGAACAGTGGCTGGCATTATTTGGGGGGACTCCAAAATCAATGCAGATGGTGACTGCAGCCATGAAATTAAAAGATGCTTACTCCTTGGAAGGAAAGTTATGACCAACCTAGACAGCAGAGACATTACTTTGCCAACTAAGGTCCGTCTAGTCAAGGCTATGGTTTTTCCAGTAGTCATGTATGGATGTGAGAGTGGGACTATAAGGAAAGCTTAGCACTGAAGAATTGATGCTTTTGCACTGCGGTGTTGGAGAAGACTCTTGAGAGTCCCTTGGACTGCAAGGAGATTCAAACAGCCCGTCTGAAGGGAGATCATTCCTGGGTGTTCATTGGAAGGACTGATGTTGAAGCTGAAACTCCATTATTTTGGCCACCTGATGCAAAGAGCTGACTCATTTAAAAAGACCCTGATGCTGGGAAAGATTGAAGGCAGGAGGAGAAGGGGATGATGAAGGATGAGATGGTTGGATGGCATCACTGACTCAATGGACATTAGTTTGGGTAGGCTCCAGGAGTTGGTGATGGACAGGGAGGCCTGGCGTGCTCATTTCATGGGGTCACAAAGTTGGACACGACTGAGCGACTTAAGTGAACTGAACTGAACTTGAACATTCTTTGGCATTGCCTTTCTTAGGCTTTGGAATGAAACTGACCTTTTCTCGTCCTTTGGCCACTGCTGAGTTTCCCAAATTTGCTCATATACTGAGTGCAGCACTTTCACTGCATCATCTTTTAGGATTTGAAGTAGCTCAAATGGAACTCTATCCACTTCCACTAGCTTTATTTGTAGTGATGCTTCCTAAGGGCCACTTTACTCCACATTCCAGATTGTCTGGCTCTAGCTGAGTGATCACCTAGAGTAATCACCATCATAGTCATCACTATTGTGATTATCTGAGCCGTGAAGATCTTTTTTGCATAGTTCTTCTGTGTATTCTTGCCACCTCTTGTTATATCTTCTGCTTCTGTTCAATTCAGTTGCTCAGTCATGTCCAACTCTTTGTGACCCCATGAATTGCAGCACATAAGGCCTCCCTGTCCATCACCAACTCCCGGAGTTCACTCAGACTCACATCCATTGAGTCAGTGATGCCATCCAGCCATCTCATCCTCGGTCGTCCCCTTCTCCTCCTGCCCCCAATCCCTCCCAGCATCAGAGTCTTTTCCAATGAGTCAACTCTTTGCATGAGGTGGCCAAAGTACTGGAGTTTCAGCTTCAGTATCATTCCTTCCAAAGAAATCCCAGGGCTGATCTCCTTCAGAATGGACTGGTTGGGTCTCCTTGCAGTTCAAGGGACTCTTAAGACTCTTCTCCAACACCATAGTTCAAAAGTATCAATACTTTGGCACTTAGCCTTCTTCACAGTCCAACTCTCATATCCATATATGACCACAGGAAAAACCATAGCCTTGACTAGACAAACCTTAGTTGGCAAAGTAATGTCTCTGCTTTGGAATATGCTATCTAGGTTGGTCATAACTTTGCTTCCGAGGAGTAAGCGTCTTTTAATTTCATGCCTGCAGTCATCATCTGCAGTGATCCTGGAGCCCCCGAAAATAAAGTCTGACACTGTTTCCCCATCTATTTCCCATGGAGTGATTGGACCAGATGCCATGATCTTTGTTTTCTGAATGTTGAGCTTTAAACCAATTTTTTCACTCTCCTCTTTCACTTTCATCAGGAGGCTTTTAGTTCCTCTTCACTTTCTGCCATAAGGGTGGCGTCATCTGCATATCTGAGGTTATTGATATTTCCCCCGACAACCTTGATTCCAGCTTGTGTTTCTTCCAGTCCAGTGTTTCTCATGATGTACTCTGCATAGAAGTTAAATAAGCAGGGTGACAATATACAGCCTTGATGTACTCCTTTTCCTGTTTGAAACCAGTCTGTTGTTCCATGTCCAGTTCTACCTGTTGCTTCCTGACCTGCATATAGGTTTTTCAAGAGGCAGGTTAGGTGGTCTGGTATTCCCATCTCTTTCAGAATTTTCTACAGTTTATTGTGATCCACACAGTCAAAGGCTTTCTATCCTTTATGTTGCCCATCTTTGCATGAAATGTTCCCTTGATATCTGTAATTTTCTTGAAGAGATCTCTAGTCTTTCCCATTCTATTGTTTTCCTGTATTTCTTTGCACTGATGACTGAGGAAGGCTTGCTATTCTTTGGAACGCTGCATCAAATGCGTTTATCTTTCCTTTTCTCCTTTGCCTTTCACGTCTCTTCTTTTCACAGCTATTTTGTAAGTCCTCCTCAGATATCCATTTTCCCTTTTTTCATTTCTTTTTCTTGGGGATGATCTTGATCACCACCTCCTGTACAATGTCATGAACCTCCGTTCATAGTTCTTCAGGCACTCTGTCTATCAGGATCTAATCCCTTGAATCTATTTGTCACTTCCACTGTATAATCCTAAGGGACTTGATTTAGGTCATACCTGAATGGTCTAGTGGTTTTCCCTACTTTCTTCAATTAATGCTGAATTTGGCAATAAGGAGTTCATGGTATAGTGTGTATGAATTTGCAATTATGAAGGTATGTGTAAAAGAAATTTCACATTTTTTAATTTCCTGAAGTCTGCTTTCAAGTCCCTATCTGGCTTAAAATTCAACCTGAGATATTACTGATCTTTCTTATACCCTACCTGAGGGTTATGGAACGGTGCTGGGGCAAAATATTTCTGGGGCTCTTAGTCTTCGCTTCATACTTGCTTTTCCAGAGATGCCTGTTATCTCAATCCATGTGGTTCTGACAGGCTAACAACCTGGCTCCTCTCATGAGAAATAGAGAAGCCTGGGGTCTTGGGTAGAGGTGGAGTGCTCCCCTGAGTAGAACTACCTCTTTGTCTCCAAGGTCAGACCCACCCGCCATGCCCCAAGAATGAAGACAGCTGCTTACAGTAGAACTCACAGGCCTCCATTCCCCTCCTGTCTTGGAGAATCACTCCAGCTTCCCAGTCTCCCCCACCCTGCCTTCTGACCAGCTAAGGCTTTCAAGAAAGACTTACAGAATTTATCTTCAAGTTGCTTATGCTTTCAACCCTTCAAGTACCCCTGGGCTAGGACACCAAAGAGCCTAACTATCTTAGAATAAGAAGAAGGGAGAATACAGGGACCACACACAAATTCCTGTCTCTATACTATTCTGTCCCTTTGTGCTGGAGACCTTGAGGAAGGGCAGTCACCAGGCCTTTGCACAACAGGTAGGTCCCAGCACATTTCCATGAAATATAGGAGACCTAAGACCACAGAATGATCACTAGATCAGAGAAGCCCCTCTCATCCCAGGGCTGTAAGATTTGCAAAATGGAGAGGTAGGGGAGGGTTGGACTCATTCCTACATCAAACAGGCTTCTTAGAATTCTCCTCCTCCTTTCCAGTCACTGTGTTTCATCTCACACTTTGCCAAGCCTCTCATCCATGTCTTAGTCTGGAAGCATCTACTAGCTGTGGTACATGCATTAAAGAGCTGAGTGACATAGACAGACTGGGAGCTGAAATTAGATACCAACAGAGTCCCCAAAGCTATAAAAAGACACTGTGACTTCAAATCTACTGTCAGGGGTTTCCCTGGTGGTCCAGTGATTAAGAATCCACCTTGCAAAGCGGGAGACACCAGTTCAGTCCCTAGTCCGGGAAGATTCAAATGCCGTGCACCTCCTGAGCCCTCGTGCTATGCTGCAGCTACTGAAGCTGTGCACCTCGAGCCTGTGCTCTGCAGTGAGAGAAGACGCCCACACGAAGCAATGAAGAAAAGCCCCCACTCTCTGCAACGAGAAAAAGCCCCCATGCAGCAACAAATATCCAGCACAGCCAAAAATAAAAAATAGAGAATTTTTTTTAAAGTTTTAAAATCTACTCCCGGCACCAGCTCAGCCCTCCGTCTACACAAAAAGTTTTCTTCTAATGGCCAGACTGAAGCCAAACCATGAAGAGAACCCACAGAGGCAATTCTGCACCATGCCAGATTAGTTTTTAATTCTGTTCGCTAACTCAAAATGATGTTTTAAAAAATTTGTTTTAATATTTCAGAAACAAAACACAGGGGTTTTTATAAACTGTTAGGGGTTAAAGGCATTGCCTAATCATGTGTGAGTACATTCAGCCTTTAAAATGGAAGAGAGACACCACCTTGTGTAAAGTAATTTTTATGTCCTTGAGGTGCGAGTCGCTCTTTGCTCCCAGAGCTGTGGGCACTGCTTTAAAGCTCAAAAAAAGAGAGCTCCCAAGGTCTTCCACCAAGTAGAATGTTTTCACAAACATCACTGGTTTGGGAAGGAACTGGCTTAAGCATCTAACCTCAGCCGAACAAAGGAAGTCGCACATAATTCAGTATACTTGGAAGCTTTTAACAAAGGATCTATTAAAACTTTCTTGCCACCTCTCAATCTTGCCTTCAAAATATAATCCTCAACAAATAAGTAGGAGCACTTTCTGAAGCATGAACACCTTACTGGTATTCATTGTAGAAATAAGGAAGATTACAGAGGTGCAACTGATTAAAAGAAGCCATTGGTTTCATAATCATTAGGTGCTGATTTCTAAAACAATTAAAATTTTAGGCAGTAGAAACCACACAATCATTTTGAACAGGAGTACAACAAATCATTTACTGGTTGAAGGCTTTGACTTTCTGCTGAAGTACTGCAAGGCCGACTTGACAGGTGTATAAACCTACCTTCTGCTGCTGCTGCTAAGCCACTTCAGTCATATCTGATTCTTTGTGACTCTATGGACTGTAGCATGCCAGGCTCCTCTGTCCATGGGATTCTCCAGGCAAGAATACAGGAGTGAGTTGTTATGCCCTCCTCCAGGGGATCTTTCCAATCCAGGGATGGAACCCACACCTTTTCCACCTGCTGCACTGGCAGGTGGGTTCTTTACCTCTAGCACCTCCTGGGAAGCCCATCCATTAAGCACAGTCTTTGACAAAGGGCTCAGCCCTCTCTGCTCTGGCAACTCTGAGGCCCAGTGGCCTCTGCTGACACCTGGTGGCAGACAACAGGCAGACTGAGATGAGTCCACAGAGGATTTCCTTCCACCTGACCTGCTGCCTGGACTTCTGGTCTGCAGTGGATATCGGCTAAAACGGCAAGAATGATGTTACATTAGAGGAAGAGCTGCTCTGTAAGATCGTCACATTAATGGCCAGAAATTAATCAGCACCAATAAAGAATCCCACGCAGGTATCTAGAAAATTCAAATGGCAAAACCTGCTTTTCAAAATTGTTCTTCCCAGAAATGAAAGTTGTTTGAACAACCTCTGTATCCACCTCTCTGAAATCCATTCATTTTACCAACTCCTGCCCTTATTCACATTTTAAGCAAGTTATATCCAGAGAATAGAAAAAGAATAGTCCTTATTCTTTTAAAGGGGACATTTAAATGGTTTTGTTGTTGTCAATTAACTCAATCCTAACTGGGAATAACGCCAACCAGAAGAAAAGGGACAGGTACAAGAAACATTTAACATTGTTAATGGTTAGCTGCATTCAAGGACAAGGCTCTGCAGGAAAGGGAATAAGATGGGAAGATTTCTTGGAAAAAGAAAAATGAATTCTTCACCAGGTCCCAAGAACATTACTGGGCTGTATCATTGGAGCCAACAGGTCAAGAGAAAATTGGCAAGCAGCATGATATACTTGTAAAGGCTTGGCTCTATTGCCCAGTGTTTGATGTGGGACAACCCTATTCTCTGTTTAGATTGTCCCTAAACAGGATGAATGGTCTTCTTTGTGAAAACAGCCAACACGATAGTTCCTCCCAAAATGAGTATCTGTATGCCAGGCACTGAGTAGGCCATTTTGCTAAAGCTCAGAGTAATCCTGTGCGGTCAGAGCTATTATCCCCCCATGTAATGGGAGTAAAGGGGCTTCCCAGGTGGCTCAGTGGGAAAGAAGCTGCCTGTCAATGCAGGAGACAGAGGTTCGATCCCTGGGTTGGAAAGATCCCCTGGAGAATGAAACGGCAGCCCACTTCAGTATTCTTGCCTGGAAAATCCCATGGACAGAGACTGGAGGGCTGTAATCCATGGGGTCACAAGAGTTGGACACAACTTAGCAGCTAAACAACAACAGTAGAAGAGACTGAGGCCCAGAGAGGCCGAGTGGCTTGCCCAAGGTTACACCTCTGTACTGGCGACAATGTGTCTGTCCTTCCAACCCAGGGCTGACTTCAGAGCCAATGCTCTTTCCTCCTGCTCGCACTTGCTTAAAGCAAACACTGAAAGATAAATAATTCCAATACAGGCAGAAGTGTACCCTTTGCTTTTTTCAACCTGTATAATTTTAAATGTCACTACAAGTTCACTTCTAGGTCACTTTTAAAACAAGAAACTTTGCTTTAAGACAAGAAAGGGAGAAAATACTGCTGTAATTTGTACAGTTGTAGGATCCACTGTGCAGTTTTCTACTCAGCTTTCCAGGGATGGTTCAAACAGAAAGAGATGACAATCTAGGACACCTGTCTTGTCTACTGTGAGTACTCAACACTGTGTTTTTCTCCAGCTGGTAGAAAACCCTCACACGAGGTGCGCGATGGCCTCCAGGCACACACA
Source organism: Madoqua kirkii (assembly GCA_006408675.1). Taxonomy (NCBI): domain Eukaryota; kingdom Metazoa; phylum Chordata; class Mammalia; order Artiodactyla; family Bovidae; genus Madoqua; species Madoqua kirkii. Next base: position 26,235 of record SJYC01011418.1, on the reverse strand, counting down.
GGGACTGCGCAGGGAAGAGAGCTGTCAGCTGCACGCATAGGCAGGCCTGACAGCCACCAGGCTCAGACAAATAAACACCAACTGCAACAAGGTTTTTCATCTCATTTCCTCAATACCATCTGAAACACATATGCACTAAGGACTGCTGGCCAATTACGACAGGGCCCCGTCTATTAGTATACACATCTAGAAGACGGTCTTCAAGTAAAAAAGTGTCTAGGACTTATCCAATCTACTCAGGTCTACTTTGCTAAGAGGTGAGCTTCAAGAGTCTGTAAAGGTTTAAGATTCAGATATAGTCCCAAAGGCATTCATTCATTCAAGAAATATTTATGCTGGCCTATCCTGGGTCAGGAAGATCCCCTGGAGAAGGAAATGGCAATCCACTCCAATAATATTGCCTGGAGAATCCCATGGACAGAGAAGCCTAATAGGTTACAGTCCACGGGGTCGCAGAGTTGGACACGACTGAGCGACTTCACCTCATCATTAAGTGCCAGCACAGTTCTATATAGTGGGGACAGCCTGATAGCAGACTGACCAGAAAAAGATTTTTTAAGAGGAGAGTTAGAAGGAATTTTTAACTTATCCACTGGTGGCGCAGTGGGTAAGAATCTGCCTGCCAATGTGAGGGACACAGGATCAGTCCCTGATCTGGGAGGATTCCACATGCCTTGGAGCACCAAGCCCACGTGCTGCAATTACTGAAGTTCTCACCCTAGAGCCTGTGCTCCATAACTAGAAAAGGCACTGCAATGAGAAGTCCGTCGCTGCAACTAGAGAAGGCCCGCACAATGCAGCAAAGACCCCGAGCAGCCAAAAATGAATGGATGAATAAAAGTATTAAAAAATCAGGAGTCCACAGCATCTAGTTGTCAATTAAAACTGTGAGATGCACGAGGTCATCAAAGGAGTAGAAAGGAAAAGAAGATGAGGAAGGACTAGTAAAAGAAATCAGGATGAGTGGCCAGGGGAGCACCAGAAAGCTGAATGAAGACAGTATTCACAAGCAGGAGGGTGCCAAGTGAATCTGTGTCAAATGCTTCTGGTAGGCCCAGTAACTTGAAGCCGAAGCATCATACTCCTTTGGCAAGAGGGAATCCACTGGTGATCCTGACCAGACCCAAGTCAGTACGGTGATGGGGATGAAAGCCCTACTAGAGTGAGTTCAAGGGAAAATGGGAAGAAAGAAAGTGGGGGAAAGGAGGGCATGATTAACTCTGTTAAGGAACTTTGCTGTAAAGGGGAAATGGGACAACTGTAGTGGGTCAAGATGAGAGATGTTACAGCATGTTTTATGTTTATACACTGGTGGGAATGATCGGGGGACAGGGCAGATGTGACAACACAAGAGAGGGAGAGAGGCCAAGTGCTGTGGTGGTGCTTGAAAGGCAGGGATGGATACACAAGGAGAGGGCAGACTCGAAACAAGTCTTCCCATTCATTAGTAACTGGCGGGACAGAAACAAGCTATCTTCTGATGACTTCTATTTTCTCAAGTGAAATAGGAAGGCAGGGACAGCAGCTCAAAGTTGGAAAGGAGGTGTTAAAATTGAGGACCAAGGAGAGTGATGGAATTAGGGAGGTGTAAGAATTGCAGGGTAGCATTAGGAATTTACCTGAGTTTAGCAGTCACAAACCAAACAAAATGGTTTGTCAGCCCACATGTTTTTATACAGCCAGGCAAACGTGGAGAAGGCAGAGGGCAGAATTAAGCCTGGGGGCTTGGGAGTGGTAAGGGAACTGAGGATCCATACAAAGGACCAGCTGTTGTTGTTCAGTCGCTAATTTGTGCCCAACTCTCCACAACCCCATGGACTGCAGCTCACCAGGCTTTCCTGTCCTTCACCATCTCCCAGGGCTTGCTCAAATCACGTCCATTGAATCGGTGATGCCATCCAACTATCTCATCCTCTGTCACTCCCTTCTCTTCCTGCCTTCAATCTTCTGAATGAAGACAGTATTCACAAGCAGGAGGGTGCCAAGTGAATCTGTGTCAAATGCTTCTGGTAGGCCCAGTAACTTGAAGCCGAAGCATCATACTCCTTTGGCAAGAGGGAATCCACTGGTGATCCTGACCAGACCCAAGTCAGTACGGTGATGGGGATGAAAGCCCTACTAGAGTGAGTTCAAGGGAAAATGGGAAGAAAGAAAGTGGGGGAAAGGAGGGCATGATTAACTCTGTTAAGGAACTTTGCTGTAAAGGGGAAATGGGACAACTGTAGTGGGTCAAGATGAGAGATGTTACAGCATGTTTTATGTTTATACACTGGTGGGAATGATCGGGGGACAGGGCAGATGTGACAACACAAGAGAGGGAGAGAGGCCAAGTGCTGTGGTGGTGCTTGAAAGGCAGGGATGGATACACAAGGAGAGGGCAGACTCGAAACAAGTCTTCCCATTCATTAGTAACTGGCGGGACAGAAACAAGCTATCTTCTGATGACTTCTATTTTCTCAAGTGAAATAGGAAGGCAGGGACAGCAGCTCAAAGTTGGAAAGGAGGTGTTAAAATTGAGGACCAAGGAGAGTGATGGAATTAGGGAGGTGTAAGAATTGCAGGGTAGCATTAGGAATTTACCTGAGTTTAGCAGTCACAAACCAAACAAAATGGTTTGTCAGCCCACATGTTTTTATACAGCCAGGCAAACGTGGAGAAGGCAGAGGGCAGAATTAAGCCTGGGGGCTTGGGAGTGGTAAGGGAACTGAGGATCCATACAAAGGACCAGCTGTTGTTGTTCAGTCGCTAATTTGTGCCCAACTCTCCACAACCCCATGGACTGCAGCACACCAGGCTTTCCTGTCCTTCACCATCTCCCAGGGCTTGCTCAAATCACGTCCATTGAATCGGTGATGCCATCCAACTATCTCATCCTCTGTCACTCCCTTCTCTTCCTGCCTTCAATCTTTTCCATCAGGGTCTTTTCCAAAGAGTCAGTTCTTCTCATCAGGTGGCCAAAGTATTGGAGCTTCAGCTTCAGCATCAGTCCTTCCAATGAATATTCAGGGTTGATTTCCTTTAAGGTTGACTGGCTTGATTTCCTTGCTGTCCAAGGGACTCACAAGAGTCTTCTCCAAAGGACCAGAGAATCTCAGTGGGGTTAGGCGGGACAGTGAAAAGATAGTAGTAGTCAATGCTGGTGGCATCTTGCGAGTCTGAAGAACTGCAGGAGGGAGCACCAGAGGGAAAGAACTGGAAAGACAGTACACAGTGGTTGATGAATGAGAGGCATGATATTGAGGAGTTATGGACTAGGATGTGATTAGTGATGATAACTATGGCTAAAGCGTGAACATGAGAGTAAGCAGTTGGCTGAGACAGCCAAGCTGCAAGGCTCCATGGTACTGGAAGGCTTGTCTATACCAAATCATGACAGTAGTAGTACCGGCACGAGCCAAAAGCTGACCTGAGTTTGCAAGGAGTAGGGGGGACTGGTGTTGGGTCCTGCAACAAAGGGTTGGGCAGGCAGGTGCTGTACAGTCTGATGGCAGAAAGCACAAAACTGGGGATTATGTGAGGGAGGAAGAGGCAAAGAGGCAATAATAATGAGGAAATTAAATGAGATTCTTGTTTTTCACTAAGTAGGACTGAACAAAGAAAGGAATGCAGATAATAGTCCTTGATCTTTCTCGCTCTCATTTCCCAAGTGAGAAATGGGGGGAAGAAGCCCCCACAATCTTGTCTTTATCACTTCCCTTAGTCCTGTTAAAGAATCAGAGCCTCTGCTCACTCATGAATGACAAAAATTTTATTATTGGGGGTGGCACTTTTCCTGTGTATTGGACTTACGAATGAAGCTAAACCCAAAGGCCCGATCTCTAAGGCATTCCCAGCATTCCCCAAACCATTTGCCTTCACATATTTCAGGAGTCGTATGACATCACCTGGGACCTGAAATGGATTTTCTCCATCCTAAATCTTGCTGCCTATGAATGACATTATTGACTGAATACTTGTGTGAAAAGCCAGAAGCACAGAAGAGTTGAGTCACTGCTTCTAGAAAATCCACATCATAAAGCAGCATGACACATATCCTGTATGTTTCTTTTAAATCATTGCACATTATATAATCCTCTCACTGACTAACAACTTAAAAAAAAAAAAAAAAAAAAAGAGTCTCCAAGGGCCGTTATCCAAGGTCAGTGTTAGTATTATAACCCAAAATGCACACCTGGGGATGGGAGAACTGGTCTCCCGTCTGATTCATGGAAGAAATACGTCTCCCTTGATGGAGAGAAATGACAAAAGCCACGCTCTTCTCTATCATTCTGGAAGTGCTGAGCGAAAGGTCGACAATGGCCATGAGCTTCACGCAGGAGGTTCAAAGTGAAAGACGGGTATCTTCCAGGCCCTCAGACACCCAAGCCCCCACCATCATGATGGTGGGGTTCAAAATGGTCACCTCAAACCAAGGAATTAACTATAGTACTTGTTTCAGTTACCCTTGCTAACTAACCTGATTAACTATGAGAGTGTTTTAAGAGTAAAATAAAAGGAAACTGTCTATAACCAATAATCAGAGCCCCTCCCCTAACACACGTGCATGCCCACACAGTGAAGAAAAAATGAACAAGTCCAGATCCTTGAACTTACTTGTCTTACTTGGACTTTTCTGAGATGTGGTTCAGCAGCCTAACTCCTCTGGCCCCTGCCCCTGCATGCCTGAAGTAAGAACTCTTCATTTTTCCCTCCCCTCCCCTCTTTAGCAATGAGCAGCAGTTTCCCAGGAGGTCCAGGCCAGGCCAGCTCTCTGGGTGTCCCACATCGGCAAAAGCATTACCACCTCTCCTGCATGTATATAAAACAGGCAGAAAGAGAAGGGAAATAAAACACCTTTGCTGTGTTAAAAAGCCTCAGACACATAAAACTAGGTGCGGTTATTAAGTGGGGTTAGAGCCTGTACAGAGAAGGCAATGGCACCCCACTCCAGTACTCTTGCCCGGAAAATCCCATGGACGGAGGAGCCTGGAAGGCTGCAATCCATGGGGTCGCTGAGGGTCAGACACAACTGAGCGACTTCACTTTCACTTTTCATTTTCATGCACTGGAGAAGGAAATGATAACCCACTCCAGTATTTTTGCCTGGAGAATCCCAGGGATGGGGGAGCCTGGTGGGCTGCCGTCTATGGGGTCGCACAGAGTCAGACACGACTGAAGCGACTTAGCAGCAGCAGCAGAGCCTGTATGTTCGCTTGGCACAAGAAGAGGAAGAAAGTTCTCAACTGAGGATGGCAAAAATGCTTAGAGAAGGGGTGACAATCAACAAAAATGGGACACCACCTCTTAGCCCATGGTTGACAACCTTCATATCATGTTTCTCCAAGTGCTCAACACACCTTGTTTTCCAAGAGTGGCAGAACATGGTATCTGAAGCCAGAAGAAACCTGCTCTTTGACCTTCCAGATTTTAGGCCTTGGGCAAGTGGCTTAATACCTGAGTGCATCAGGGTCTGGGGCTTCAAACTGAAGCTGATCCTGCTTCACAACTCATGAGTATCGTAAGACATTCGATGAGCACTTACCCCACACCACGCCCTATTAAGTGCCCTGTGGACAGTGTCTCACTTGACACTAAGATTCTGTAAGGTGGGCATCATCACCTCCACTTCACAGATGGAGCTACTCATAGCTCTATCCAACTCAAGGGCGTAATATATAAAACACACGCAGTGTCTGGTACACAGTGATTTTTCAAAAAGAAAATGAGACTTCCAGGACTTCCCTGGTGGTCCAGTGGTTAAGAATGCACCTGCCAGTGCAAGGGACGCCAGTGCATGCCTCAAGGCAGGTAGACTCGTGTGCCAGAACTACTGAGGCCCTGAGTCACAACTACTGAGCCCAAGTACTGCAAATACGGAAGCCTGCCCACCCTAGTCTGTGCTTCACAAGAGAAGCCGCCGCAATGAGAAGCCTGAGCACTACTAGAGAGTAGTCCACACTCGCTGCAGCTGGAGAAAGCCCACACGTGGCACGAAGACCCAGCACAGCAAAAACAAAGTTTGTAAAAAGAAAGAAAATGAGACTTCTATATATACGAGAATATTTTAAAATATTCAAATGATAATGCTTTAAAATGCACACTTAAAAACTGATATACGTGCAGGAAAAAAAAATAAAGTATGAACACCAAGTCGTGCAAAAAAGAGACCACTGAAGGGCATTTTATTTCACCTTAGAGCTGTTTTTAGTTATTTACTTAGGCTGCGTTGAGTCTTCATTGCATCTTTGGGGATCTTTCATTGTTGTTCACAGACTCCCGAGTTGTGGCACTTGAACATCATAGTGCACGGGATCAGTATCTGCAGCTCACACAGGCATGGTTGCTCCATGGCATGTGAAATTTAAGTTCCTTCCCCAGGGATTGAACCCATGTCCCCCGCATTGCAAGGTGGATTCATAACCCCTGGACCACCAGTAAAGTCCTCTAGAGTTGTTTTTAACAAGCACATATTACTTGTATAACTCAAAACACAATAAAAAGATCAGAAACATTAAAAAAATACACAGAAAAAATAACCTAGGTGGAATATGCCAAAATATTAATAGCAATTGTCTGATGGGTCCTTTTCCTGCCTCTTTTAATTTCTATAGTGTACCAGGTTTTACTTAACACAGATACATTCTCCTTAAATATTACAGATAAAGCCTTTTACCACTTTCACCTCCCAATACTAGGCCCATAAAGGGATAATCAATGTTATCAGTTTGTTTTAGGGTCTTTCATGTATATGTACATATGTGTATATAATGTGTGTATTCACACATACACACATATATATAACATCATATATATTATCATTTTGTGCCTTTTTAAAACAAATGACATTAGTTTGAGACTCTGTGATTTCACCCATCAAGATGTCTCAAAGATTATCCCATGTCACTAAGTAATATGAATGGCCCTCATTGTTTCTGATTAAGTAGCAATACAAAATATAGATATACCAAATGTCACTTACTCTCTACTAACAGCATTTAGTGTTTTTCTACTAAAAATAATTCTGCAGTCAATTCTCTTATAAATGCCTTCTTCTACAGGCATTAGAGGGTTTCCTTGAGATTCATTCTAAGAAGTGGAACTGCTAGGTCAAGAGAAGACACACATTTGTTATTTTAACAGATAGTACATCAAATTGCTTGACTAAGTGACTGCACACGAATTTATACTCCCAGTGTAGGCACACATCACTGTCAATACTTGCTAACAAAACCTTTACTTTTTGCCAACTTGATGAATAAAAATGACTCTCTGCTGTTTTAATTTCCTTGAATCACAGGATGTGTGTCTTTTCAAAGTTTTATAAGCCATATGTTTCCTTTTTAACAAATTTCTTCTTTACAAAATGTGTCCATTTTTCTGTTGCAGGTTTGTCCTTTTCTCATTGATTTTTATAAGAGTTCTTCATATATTCTGGAAGCTAATCCTCTGTCCAGCTTATATGTGCAAGTAGCTTTTCCCAGTCTTTGTCTTTCATCTGTTTATATTGGCGGGGGGTAGGAGGAGAATCTAGTTTTTCATACCAATACATCAAATTCAGCAAATGATGCCATTTGCACATTTTGTGTTTTAAAGCCAGCCTTACCCTGAGGTCATAATCATTTTTTTTTCTAATAAATTCATTTCTTTTTTCATGTTTACTTAGTCCATCTGAAATTTCAGTGAATGGTAGGAAGTAAGGTCCTTAATCATTTTTTTAGACCTAGGCAGGTGCTAAATATCCATCTTTTTCCCACTGATTATAAACACCTTTATTATATACTAAGTTTTCATAGACATCAGTCAGTTTCTATTCACTGATATTTTGGTTTGCTGAATCATGACCAAGCTGTTTTAATTACTTCAGTTTTACAATGTATTTTGACACGGGGTAGGCAATCCTCCCTACTCCTTGTTTTTCCAAATTGATCTTGGCTCTTCTTATACATTTGCTTTTCCAAATGAACCTTAAAATCAATTTGCCAAATCCCAATATAAATACAGATTAGGTATAAATCAACATCTTTACTAAACACCAAAGTTTCCATCTATGAATGTGTAGTCTCTCTCTACTTAGGTCTCTTATACCTTCTAGTTAACAGTTTTATAGCTTTTGTGCACATTTTAAGTTCATTATTAAGCACTCCAAGTCTCCTGTTAGTTCTCATAGCCTGTCAGTTGATTCTCCTGCAATCACATTACCTGCAAACGCATGTTCCGTCTCCTCCTCTCCAACGCCTGTGGTTCTCACTACTTTCCTATTGCACTGGCTGCAACACGAGGCAGAACCACTCGGAATCAGACTGGTAACAGTGGTCCTCCCCGTCCCACTCATCTCATAGGTTTGCTTAAGCACTTCTCCATTAGTGTTTCCTGTGGGTAACCTTCATCAGCTTAGGGAGATTCTGTTCTATTGTTATTCACACATGGGGTTGTACATCATCATATGCTTCTTTCTGGCATCTCTTGAGATAGCACAATTTCCTTCATCTTTATAGATTTTGCATATTATGTACAATGATAAATTTTCTGTTTTCAACCAATCTTTCACTCCTGGTAAAAATCCTTCTTAGTCATAATATAATTTCTGACTTTTATATCTGTGTTTACAAGTGAGAAAAGGCTATATGTAACTTTCTAATAAGGAAAATAAACAGGCCAAAACAAAGGATTAGACATACATACATATTTTTGCATTAGTTGTTAAAAAGAAAATATAAAGGTAAAGAATGCTTTATTTTTCTTAGAAAAAAAGTGTGGGTAAACTGAATGTTTGAAAAATAATCAAACTGAGTATGCTTTAACTTATTCTTCTACTTACTTAACTTTCTGTTTGGGTTCAGGCTGTCACCATCAATCCAGTCACTTGCTCCAGCAAGAATCTGGAAGAATTAAAGTCTCCCTTCCTCCTTCTTCTACACCTTCCACAACAGCCATTCAGCAGGTCCCAAAGATTTTACCTCATAGCTCTCCTAGGAGGCCGCAGGATAAAATGGGCAAGGTCAAGAATTTCAGACAGACCCGGCTCCACTGGAAGTGCACATTACTGTGCTGCCGTGGGTAAGTGACTTTACCTCTCTGGGCCCTAATTTCTTCATCTATAAATAGATATGATACTATCTAGACTAAAGAGCTGTGCATGCTAAATCACTTCAGTCATGTCTGACTCTTTTCAACCCTATGGACCATAGCCCACACTAGGCTCCTCTGTCCAGGGGATTCTCCAGGCAACAATACTAGAATGGGTTGCCGTGCCCTCCTCCAGGGGATCTTCCCAATCCAGGGATCAAACCTGTGTCTCTTATGTCTCCTGCATTGGCAGGCAGGTTCTTTACTAGTGCCACCTGGGGAGCCCCTTAAAGAGTTGCGGTAAAAATTAAATAACACATGGAGATACCTGACAGAAGGCTGCCATCTAACGCACGACCAAAGGTTAGCACTGCTTCAGCAAAGCCTCCTCTTCTCCCTTCCCCTCTGTTGGGTCCTAGGCTGAGGCCTTCCAACCTTCACTTGGCCTATGACAACTGTCTTCAAGTCTTTCTGCCATATGGGCACTGCTACCAAAGCTTGCTTTCTAATATACAAATCGAATCATGTAATTTACCTGTTTAAATCTTCCCACTGGCTCCCAACTACCTACTAGGTAAAGTTCCAACTCCTCAGCATGACTTATAAGGCCCATTCAATGGACTTTCTGCCCTTATCTTCCTCTACTCCAAGTGCTCTGCCTTTAAACAAAGCAACGCATCTTCTGGCTACATTAACCAGACTTTCAAGTTCGATTTTTGTTTGTTTGTCTGTTTTAGCAGAATAGATTTTCTTACATTAGCCTCACCACAGTGAAGCCGTACTGGCAATTTAAGGCTTCATGGAACAATTCTAGAGCCAACTAACCTCTCTCAGAGTTCTGATTAGATACATGCTGGCTGAAAGGCCCCCTTGAATCCACTATTCTTCAGATGCTGGTAGTCAGACATCAAAGTATTATATTATTTTGAAGGAATGCATCATCCATGACTTAGACTTGTTCTCAATGGACAATTTTCTTCCAGAAGTGCAAACTTTCTGCTACCTCCTCTCTCCAAATAAATGAGTTTGATTCTATTATAGTTTGCTCCTGAAGTCAGGAAACATAGCTCAGAAAAACACACTTCAGCAACGTTATTTGTGTGGGCTGTAACATGAAAAGAAAGAAAAAACTCTCTTATATCAGAAAACCTCCCTAAAACACACCCAGTTTAATTTCACGTGTGGTGGTGTTTATCACAGTGAGTGAAAAGATGGCATTCGTGGTCATAAGAGACTCTTATGGTCATTCATGGTCATAAGAATCCCTGCTGGACAAAGATAGTAACAGGGGCTCTAATTAGAAACTTTGGAGAAAACAAAAAATAAAGAGAATGACCTTAGTCTTATAATCTTTTAAGAACCCAACATGCAAGTCACCAAAATGACCTCTAATTTAGAGAAACAAATGGTAACGAAAGAGCCAACACTCCACGGTGATTGTGAATAATTATTTCTTTCACTTAAAACCAGATGCTTTTCCCATAAATAAACACATTATTTTACAACAAGAAAGAAAGAAATGAGACTTGCACAAGAGAGAACACACCACAGATTTTACCTCAAACAGCAGAGGGTGGGATTAATTTTTTAAGTTTATTTGTCAATTTCAGAAACTCATGAGTGGAATAAAGAGCTTAATACAAGTATGCAAAAAAGAAAGCTCTGTGAGGTTTTCACCAGGATGAAATGGGATTAGCTTTGTAGTTCTTATAGTCTTCTTCACAGAAGAATGCAATTTCAGTTTCACTGGCTGAAACAAAAAAGAAAAATAGAAAATGGAAAAAAATTTTAATGTAAAACCAGATTTTAAATAAGTATTGAAATACATATTTCATTGATTCAGTGCTTCCAAGGCCTAAAGTTAGAAAAACGAGTATGGTTTCACATTTCACACAATCAACAAGAAGTTTAAGTAGGAGAATCTATAATTCAACCAATTTAAAAGTAAAAAGAAAAATAACTAAAAAAATTAAAAACAAGAGTTAACACATGAATCTGGTTTCCAAGAAATCATAAAATTGTTCATTTATAGTCCTCTTGACAATCCTAGAAATAATAAACCATTATTTTTTTTTTCCAAATGTGTTACTCTGGTCCTGAAGGAGGAGGAAAACTCTTTTCTCCCCACTCTGAAATTAGCCTGTAGGTATAATAATTTAATACTTAGAGGATCAGTAGAATATTTTACAGATCACTTTACATTCTCCCTCATGACCCATCAAAATATGTGTCTGAAGAAGTTAATTTTTTGCCCGCTTATGACTAATTCATGAGGCTTCAACAATATGCAAAGTGAAAGACACAAATTGGCTTCTACCGCAATACCTTCAAATACCTCTAATTATTCACAAGGGATATGGCACAGCTAAAGGACCCACAAAGGTTCAGAGCAGTCACAATTCTTTCAACCTAGCAGGTCAAGGACTCTGTCTTCTAAAACAATAAGTCAGCAACATTATTAATTCAGACTGGAGACAAATCTGATGGAAAGCCTTCCAATTATTAAACATGCAATTCTTTAAGGTGTTGCACCAACAAGTTTCACATTCTTTAAATTAAATCAGAAGTTAATACAGCCTGCTTAGCTTTTACAGAAAGAGCAAAAGGGCCTTCAGAATCTTGACAAGAAAACAGACAAGATTATTTGTAATGAATACTGATCACTCAATTAACATATTCTCTAAAAACAGACAAGTGAAACTCTTCAAGCCAAATAAATAGGATAATCAGGAAGGATGCCAAGGATACCACTGGTCTCCCAGTTTAAAGCTCTCATCTATTCATTAGAATTTATCACAGAAGAATGAAATTAAATAGCTTAGCATAACATTTCATTAAAAATGTTTTTGCTGGTTTTACGTATACCAAATTTAATGTTTCTCAAACTCTGTGGTCTTTATAGAAAATATGGAAATGTTAAAAGAAGAAAATAAAATCAGCCAGTCTCAGATCCTCATTCCAGCCCTTTTAGATATTCAAGATTAAATTAAGATTAATCTTGATAAAAATCATATTATGAAATCTTGTTACAATAAGCCTGAGTGTGTGTGTATGTAGGCAAGCAGGGAAGACACAGCAGAAAGAAACTGGGAATCGATGAGAGGGGCTGTATACAAATGCACCCTGGGCAAACGGTAACTTACTGTACAGTTACATTTTACAAGAAAATGGCATTTAAAATAATAGCTAAGAGCTCTGTACTAGGAATTAGTAAAACGTTGAAAAGGGGGCTTCAAAAAATTCAGTATTCAAAGAGAAGATATTCTGATATCTATCCTTTAAATAAAAAGCTCCTTTTTGGAAGAGAAGCAAGCCCAAAGGTAGACCTACATAATTTGCAAGTGATTCTAAAATCTTCCTCCTGATGTTAGGAGAATAAGCAAAAGTCCCCTGTTCTTAATAATCACAATGCAAGATTTCATACACAATGTGCTATTTACATATAGAACTTTACACAGTGCTTTGCCCACACAGCACTTTGCTCAATACACACTAACTGTAATTACAATTTTCACTTAACCGCAGTTGACATTTATCTGTACCCCTTTTGAGAAACTAGTACATCTTATGGCTCTTCAGGATACCAATAATAGGTTTAGAATTAAATGAATATATAGAAAAAACTGACAAAGCATTTCTGTTTTGACACATAAGTTCTCTACGGTCTAATTAAGTTATAGATCAATCCATCATTTATATACTACAGGCTTAAAAATGAGGTCATCTAAGGTAAAGATTTTATTTTCAGATGAATGAATTTTTTTTTTCTGGAAAACTAAATTGACAAATGGGTTAAACTCAAATGGTCCAGGTTGATAAAAATGTTCACCCTTAACAAACTGGAGAATAACACACAAATTAGGAGTTAGCTGCTTTGAACATTCAAAAGAAAGACATAAGGTGGATTTTAAATTTTAGTAATGTTTCTTAAGCAGAAACAGAATATAATGTTTTTTTCTTAAATCTACAGAACCCCACTGAAAATCTCTGAGACAATGATTTAACATATTTAGACTGCAAATTTACTTGCCAATTACAGTGAAAAGAAATTACAAAAGATTTTCAAGACCTCTACATAATCACCCTTTCCTCCATTATCCCAAATTCTATTTAAAATGGCTCCAGAAGAGCCCTCAGGAAGTCTACAACACGCTGGTCCCCTAGGGCACCTGATTTTAAATTAAATGTGCTGCAGGCGACAGTGCACTCAGGTGCATAGTGCCTTGGCATGTGAATGTGAAATGAATGTGCATTCTCAAATCCAATAAATACACCACCAGCTCATCCCTTTGTCTTACTAGCAAATGAAACCAGGTAAGAACGCTCCAAATACATTTGTGGATCATTTTAATACTGACTTTCAAGTTTAATGAAATGAACACAAGCCAGGACATTCAAATGTTGGATAGGAAATTAATAATTAAAAATTTTACAATGTTTCCATTATAAAATGCACATATATACACCTTGACTGGGAAAATAATAACTTCAAATTTTTTTTTTAAAGAAGAAAAACCAATTTTAAATGCAAAAATCTCAGGAAAGTTGAGTATAATGTACTTAAGCTCCTCAACTAACTTATTTCAATAAACTCATCTATCAACAAGGATTTACTGTATGGCTTCTAAATGCCGAGCCTCATATCAAAGCTGTGTGCAACACAGCAACTTTCATTGAGAAAAGAGGCTGAGAAATGTGTCCTGACTATAGTACAGACAATTAATGATCAGAGCAGGCTGTAATGTGAATAATAACTCCAGATTATTGGAAAAAAAAAAAAAAAAGCCAGGAAGGGCAAGGTGTGATTTCTGCAGCAATATGACACCAAAAGGACAAAGTTTCACTGTCTCGCCTGGTCCAGGACTCATCCTCGCAAGTTTCACAAAAGTATAGTCTACAAATCATTCAAAACCATGCCCACAGCTGTGTTATATTTCTAACTTCTTGCCAAACAAGGTCAACAATCCAACAAGTAGTTCCAAACAACCATGTGTCTTTTATTTTTTATTTGCTTGAGAATCTGTTTTCGGGCTGGTTGAGAAAGATTTCAAACTACAGTTTGGAGAAAAGAAATACAGAGATAAATCTGACCTTTGATAGACGGGACACTGTGATTTCCACATCAGCATGCAAAGTGAAAGTGTTAGTCGCTCAGTCGTGTCCAACTCTTTGTGACCCCATGGACTGTAGCCCTCCAGGTCTCTCGGTCATGGAATTCTCTAGACAAGAATACTAGAGTAGGTTGCCATTCCCTTCTCCAGGGGATCTTCCTGACCAAGGGATCAAACTCGTGTCTCCTGCATTGGCAGGCATATTCTTTACATCTGAGCTACCAGGGAAGCTCAAGGGGAGTGCAAAAAGGGAAGAATCAGTCTGGAAGGCTCCTTCTGATCTTCTTTCTCTGGGATCCTAAATTCCCTGGGCCTACCACCTATTTTAGCAAGTACCAGATCATCGCTGCTATGATGTTAACATGAACAGCCAGTTAAACACACTGTCAAAGCAGGAAAGCATGTATGCCCCAAGATATTACTACCTAAAAGAGAATGGGAAAGGGACTCAAGCCTTCAGGAAACACTAATCATATATGACCCTGATAAAGAAGCAGAGCCAAGGAATCCTACAATCTGAGCTGCTTAGCAAGATCACTGAGAGGTGCCGGGCACCAAGACTGGGTTTCGGTTGTGGGCAGACAATAGAGGAGTGGCACACAAAGCGAAAAACCCACAAGGGAACTGGGGAATGAGTGCAAGATGCAGCTCGATGCGGACTCCTCCAGAGGTGAGCACTTAAGAGTCTGCCAGACTGTGTCTTGTTTTAAAATATTTCCAGTAAAACATAACTGACTTCAGAAGGGTTACCCTATCTCAGTTTCTTTCCTAAACCGGAGACGATTCAAAAGCAATAGCAGAATGCAGCAAAATGAAAGAGATAAAATATAACCCCAAAAATATTGAACATGAAAATTTATTACTTAGGAGAATTAGTCCATAAAACCACACCTGTTAACAACAAGATCTTTAAATTATAAATAACAATTCCAGGTAAGGCCTTCTTCCTTCTTCCACAAAACAAATCTTTTTATTGATATATTTTAGGACTAAATCCACAAGCAACAACCTCCCCTGACATCAAGCATAGAATATACAATTGGGATCTGCATGTAGATAAAAGGCTAGAGAATTTCTTGGTGAGAAAAGAAATCTTCAAACCAGTTTGTTCCCCTAATTTCCCCCCTCACAGTCTCTTTTCCTTTCATGATTTTTACAGAAAAGTCATAATGATACATTTGTTACACTGGCCTTATTCCCATGGCAACTGGCTGTGATGGCAGAGTGACAGCTCTACAGCAAGATCAAGTGGTAAGAAGGGAGAAAGCGATGACTTAGAATTTTTCTCCTAAAACCTCTTAAAAACCTAACCAAGCACAGCACCAAGGGAGGAAAAATTCCCTAGAAAAATCACACATTTCAAGTACTGCTTTTACAACTCTACTCCCACTTAGAATTTTTTGTTGCTCTCCAGGGGCCATCACCTCCTTCCCCATAAGTAATAACTGTGGCTTGTTCTCAAGGGTACAGAAACACTGCTCTCAGCAACAACGGGGAACATGCAGAAGAGGGGGTTGCTCCCAACAGGGATGGAAGACACCCTCAGCCAGGACTACAGACTTGCCAGGACATGAGAACAGTTTGAAGTAACAACCTGAAACCAGTGGAGAACCCATGAAAACGATCCGATTCTGATCGAAGATCTATATGGCCTTAAAATAAGAATGACCAAAAAAAAGTGATTTGATTTATACCTTTATACGTGGTTTGTTATATAAGTCTGAAATTGATAACAATTAAACCAACAACTTGAGATTTTAACAAATTCAAAACATTTGCCAATTGCTTTCTCCAAGATGGGTTCCAAATAAAATGAAGTGGTTTTGAGGGCATTTACATGCATTGCTCCAGATGCTTCCATATACATTCTTTTACTTAAGCCTATGACAACCCTCTGAAATAGGTTTATTATTTCTGTTTCATTTTACAGAAATCAAAGTAGAAGTTCAGAGAGTCTAAATGGCTTCCAGAAGGTCACAGATGCAGAGCCATCATTCAAACCAATTTTCCCTAAATTTAGGAGTTGATTTCTTAAAATTGGGCCCTTACTTTCTAAGTAATACATGTAAATTATACAAGAAAGTTTAAATTACAAGAACAGCTAGATAAAATGAATAAAGGGGAAAAAAAAAAAACAATTGCTAGCAATGCCACCACCCAGGGAAACCATTTTTATAATTTTAGTATATGATCTCTCCTTCATATACATATGAAAGAAAGTAAACATGAAAGTGAAGTCGCTCAGTTGTGTCCGACTCTTTGTGAACCCACGGACTGTAGCCTACGAGGCTCCTCTGTTCATGGGATTTTCCAGGCAATAGTACTGGAGGGGATTGCCATTTCCTTCTCCAGGAGATCTTCCCAACCCAAGGATTAAACCCAGGTCTCCCGCATTATAGACAGATGCTTACCATCTGAGCCACCAGGGAAGTCCTCATATACATATGCAGACATATAAATACATACATTTAAAAATAATAATGGTATCACACAATACATTTTCTATTTCCATTCAATAAAGCTCTACATCAATGAATCTCATACCAGGAAGGTGAGAGATAACATTTCTGAATGTGTATCACAACCTTGGAGGAATCACAGCGTTGAGGAAGAATACTTCTGTTGGCTTGGCAATAGATATGACAAAAATTACTTAGTAAGGTTGAGAAAGTCTCACTGGTCAAATTGATCACCAAAGTTAGAGGTAATACACCTTCCCAACAGTAGTACAAGGGAACATCCATTTTCTAACATTCCTTCAGATACAATCACTGTTCTTTGTGTCTGCTAGTATTAAATTATTGCTTGTCTAAGGTCACCCAGACAGTACGTGGCAGTCAAGCTGCTAACCCAAGCACTCTGACTTCAGCCTCTAATTCCTAATCACTAGAGTAGTAAACTACATAAAATTTAGTCTCTATTTTCATGTATATTGCTCTCATTACTAATAAGGCTGAACTATTTTTTTATGTTAGCTATTTCTTCTATCAGTAGTTTATTTCTCTTTTTTATGCTAATTATAAGACATCTTTATAAAGTCAGGCTTTGTCATATTTGCTGCAAATATTTTTTTCACAATTTATTGCTTCTCCTTTAACTCTGTTTATGTGGTCAAATCTATCATTTCTCCCTGCTTCATGGCTTCTGGCTTCAAGGGCATGCTTAAAAAGCTCTTCTCCCCAAGATTATGAAACTACTGACCTACATTTTACCTAAAAACTTTTTTACATTGTAAACATTTAATCTATATAGAATTTATTTTAGAATAAAGACTAAGAACTTAAGTTTTATTTTCTCTTTAAGTTTTAAGTTAAAACTCTTAAAGTTTTATTTTCTTAAGTTTTTATTTTCTCTTAAGTTTTATTGTTTTGGCAATGGGCCCAACAGTTAGTTTCTGGCTCATTCATTCTTTTCTCCACTTATTTGAGATGTCAAAATTTTTCATACCATGAAACTGCTTTTAAGTTGGTTTTTGAATTTTCCAGTCTCTTCCACAGAGCTGTCAATTTCAGTATCAATGCTTCTGCTGCTGCTAAGTTGCTTCAGTCGTGTCCGACTCTGTGCGACCCCGCAGATGGCAGCCCACCAGGCTCCGCCATCCCTGGGATTCTCCAGGCAAGAATACTGGGGTGTGTTGCCATTTCCTTCCAAATGCATGAAAGTGAAGAGTGAAAGTGAAGACGCTCAGTCATGTCTGACTCTTAGCAACCCCATGGACTGCAGCCTACCAGGCTCCTCTGTCCATGGGATTGTCCAGGCAAGAGTACTGGAGTCGGGTGCCATTGCGTTCTCCAGCCTGTATCAATACCAGTCTGTTAAACTAAGTATAGTTTTATGCTTAATAAGCAGTTAAGTGCTACCTGCTGTAATAAAATAAATACCAAATTAAGAAGAAATAAATGCCAAATTAAACACTGTTTTTTCAAATAATAGCAATCAATCTTATTTAGCCACAATATGGAAAGACACTAAATCTAGCCAAGAGTATAGACTTAGACACAGAAAACAAGTCTGAGATTATATAACATGGCATTCAAAATCATATCTAAATTAGAGATGTCTGGAATCCACTTCAACCACATGTGTCATTTAAAAATGAATTCCTGACAGATGTGACAATAAAACACCTGTCAAAAAAATGTAAGGATTCCTAACATGGACTTCATGAACTTTGCTACTGCTAAGTCGCTTCAGTCGTGTCCGACTCTGTGCGACCCCATAGACAGCAGCCCACTAGGCTCCTCTGTCCCTGGGATTCTCCAGGCAAGAACACTGGAGTGGGTTGCCACTTCCTTCTCCAATGCATGAAAGCGAAAAGTGAAAGGAAAGTCGCTCAGTCATGCCCGACTCTTAGCGACCCCATAGCGATCCCCATGGACCTTAGAGTGTCCCTTAACCAGTGCATATAAAAAATTGGAAAGTAAGTGTGATTTGTGCTGCTTCATTATGTCAGAGGCATAATGCCTTCAACTGCTTACATTCCTCTCAAAACCTTCGCTATACTAACACATCATCTGTAAGTATACGTGTAAGTAGAATTACAGTGACATCTAATGGTCACAACACATGCCACACAGCATTTCTTTAAAATAAAACTGCATGCATATTCCAAATTAAAAGGTTAAATCAGGCAATTTTTCAACTGCATACCATAGGCTCCTATTTGAAATTCCATGACTTGGTCGGCTTGCAGTGATTTGGTTAACTATCAGAAACCACGCTGCTTGTTATACAAACAACATCTCACTTAATTATTCCACGATACTTCTACCGGGCCCTTTTCTCTTAAACTATCAGCTCAAATGAAGCTGATATGAGTAAGTAGGTTATTAAGTGAGTAATAACCTGTCAATCACTTAAAATAACCCTCAGCAGAATTCTGAGCATACTTTCTGGAAAGAACTATTTGCATGCTGAACGTTGGGAAAGCAGATATCTACTTGCCCTCAGTCAAATGATCTGAATGTACATCATTCTTGTCCTTCCCCTCTGAATAATTATCAGGTAGTGTAAAGAGCACCAAGGGTAGCATTTACTTTGCATTAAGTTATCTAAATATAATCAGCCAGACATCACCATCCAGGCCTGGAAAGACAGTGCCCCCTCCAGCTCCGCATGCACGCACACACACACACACACACACAATTTCTCACCAATTCCAGCTGCTTTCAGGGTGCTATCTTCTTTTAACAGGAGTCTGTCATCATCTTCCAAACTCAACACAAGTTCATTTGTCTAGAAAGAAAAAAAAAAATCCACTTTTTACCAGTACTTTTATTAGTTGCACATTTGGTGAGATTCCTCAAAGACAAATGAATTGTTACTTTGGGTCACAGCGATAACCCAAGTCACACTTTGCTCCCATCGCTGTAGGAAAAGCAGTGAACATGTACATAGTGAATGCTTCCTAAATACACGCTACATAAAGCACTACGGAGACGGGGCTAGAACACAGAGCTTTTGTGCTGGAGCTGGGTTAAAATTCAGGTTCCACAAATATCCAGCTGTGCGGTCTCAATAAATTACATAGCCTTAGAAGAAAAAAGTAGGGGTAGCAACGCATCTTATTATCGCCACGTGGTGAGGAAGAGGAGAGATGCAGTATATAAAGCCCCCAGTGCCGTGTCAGTCACATAGGGAGTAGTGTTAGCTGTCAGTGTTCTGTTCATCATCATCGCATCCTCACAATAACCCAGGAGGATTCAGAGAGGTAAGGACACAGGCTGAGGATGTGATCAAGGGACTCAGGTTCTGTTAGTGGAAACACTGACGGAAACCGCCCACCCTGGTCAGGCACTACAGTAACCATTTGCATGATTTTACAACAGAAGATCCTAGTAAGGAAAACAGAACTAACAAGCCACTACCAACTGGAAGAATTTGGGAGAGGTCAAAAGGAGATGCCGCATGCCCTACCAATCTCCCAGAATTCTTCTCATTGGAATCCATCTTGGCTGAACAATGCTTGCTCCACCAGGAAGGACCCTGAGTGAGAATGACTGGCCAGGGACAGCCCAGAAGCTAATCTCATCGCCACAGAACCTGGGACTGCAGGCCACATGGCAGAGCGGTGCCCCTGGGCTCCCTTACCCTCCTGCTCTTCACCCGGGAGCCCTTCCCAGTAAAGCCTCTTGCTGGGTCAGCAGGTGTGTCTCCTCAGACAGTTCATCTCCCAGTCTTAGACCAGAGCTCAGTCTTGGGTCCTGGTAGGTGTCCCTCTTCCTGCAACAGTTTTGATCAGTCTGACTTCTGAGAGAAGCAAGTTTCCTTTGATGAAAGCTCACGTATTTAAAAACCCTGCTCCAGCTAACAAACACTTGGTCCCAAGTCCTGTTAACTAACACTTCTCTTTGTGATGTAGGGAGAGTTTGCTCTCCAATGCTACTCACAAATCCATTTAAACATCAAAAATGTTGATCCTGCCTCTAAACAGCACCTAGTAGTGAGCACTCACTGGGCACACAGTACCACCTGTCAACCAGAATGCAGTTGTTTAGTACCAGATTTCTCTTTCCAGAATATGGCTGAGAGGGAGGCTCAAAAGAAAGGCCTTCTCAGCAGTCAAAAGAGCCACCCTGGGGGCCATACTCCACAGCTTTACTCACTAGAAAGAGTACAGGGGCTTAAACGCGCACAAGTTAAAAGGGGGAAAAAACTTTACTGAAAAAATCATTTTAGAATAGGCAATACATACTCAAAAGACAAAATTCTCCAAGTACATATGGACAGAATGAGAAGTAGGCTCCTCCCTCCTCCACCCAGCTACCCACCTCTCCTCCAGAGAATTGTACTAATTCTTATGCATCCTTCCAGAGACTGTCCTTGTACCTTCCAGAGACTGTTGTACATGTACATGCAGGCAGAGATATGCCTATAAACTTTTTCACACAAATGATGGCATGGTATATGCTGTGTTCTAACTTCTCTTTAAATATCTTAAAGTCATTCAGATACAACTGAACTTACAAAACAAAAAGTGACTCACAGACTTAAAGAGAATGAACTTGTGGTTGCTGGGGGAAAGGATAGTTAGGGAGTTCGGGATGGACACGTACACACTGCTATATTTAAAGTGGATAACCAACAAGGACCTACTGTATAGCACATGCAGCTCTGCTCAGCGTCATGTGGCAGCCTAGAGGGAGCAGGGTTTTGGAGAGGATGGATACATATATACATATATGGCTGAGTCCCTTAGCTGTTCACCTGAAACTATCACAATATTGTTTATCAGCTATACTACAATACAAAATAAAATATCTTAAAATCATTCAAAATCAGTGTAAGAGCTGCATCATAATTTATCAAGGCTGCAGTATATTCCAATGGAAGGAGTAACGCTCTCTCTGTCCCTACTGATGGACATTCAGGTTGTTTCCTATCTCCTATCCTACTCAGTCCTGCATCAAACATCCTTGTCCATGTATCATTTGGTAAAGTACAAGTTTTGTCTGTAAGATAAATTCCCAGAACTGTTTGGTCAGAGAGGAAGTACAATTTTTATTTTGACAGCTATTTCCAAAATTACTCTCCAAAGAAGTAGTACCCATTTGTACCACCACTACCCATCACTGGGATTCCCTGGTGGCTCAGATGGTAAAGCACCTGCCTGCAATGCAGGAGACCCGGGTTTGACCCCCGGGTTGGGTAGATCCCCTGGAAAAGGAAAAGGAAACTCACTCCAGTATTCTGCCTAGAAAATTTCACGGATGGAGGAGCCTGATGGGCTACAGTCCATGGGGTCGCAAAGAGTTGGACACGACTGCACGATTTCACTTCACTTCACTCCACCCATCACTGAGAGTCCCTGTTTCCCATACCCTCACCAGCAGTGTATTATCAAAAGATTTTGACATTGCCAGTCTAGCAAACGTAGATTAAGAATAGTGTTGTGGCGGTTTAGTCACTAAGCCATGTCCAACTCTTGCACCCCTGGACTGTAGCCCTCCATGTTCCTCTATCCATAGGATTTTCCAGGCAAGAATACTGAAGTGGGTTGCCATTTCCTTCTCCAGGGGATCTTCCTGACCCAGGGATTGAACCTGGGTCTGCTGCACGGCAGGCAGATTCTCTACTTACTGAGCTACCAAGGAAGCCCCAAAGAAGAGTAATTTACATTTATCTGGGTGTGAATAAAGGTGTGGATAGTTTCTATTTTTTAATAAACTTGTTGGATAATTTTTTAAATGGAACTGTGGAATATTGTTACATTCTAAGAAAACCGGGCTTCCCTGAAGGCTCAGATGGTAAAGAATCTACCTGAAATGCAGGAGACCTGGGTTCAATCCCCAGGTCAGGAAGATCCTCTGGAGAAGGAAATGGCTACCCACGCCAGTCACAAAGAGTCAGACACAACTGAGTGACTAACACTCACTTTTCACGAAGAAAATTAGGTCTTTTCTGTAATACAAGTTAGAAAATCTCCCAGTTTTCCTTTGTTCCTTCATTTTCCTTCTAGTGCCTTTTTTTTTTTTTTTAAAGAAGGTGGGGAATGTCTGCTGAATGAATAAAGGAAAATGTATCGATCTCTTATTTTTCTATCATACTTAAAAAGACCTTCAGTGTAAGATTACTTTAAAATCCCATGTTTCCTTAAAATATTTTAATTAACTTTATCTTTTAAACTTCTAATCATAGAGTATTTCAAACATAAAATGTATGCAGGATAGTACAATGAACCCTTCATGTATCTAACACTCAACTTGAACAAATTATCCACTCATGTTAATCTAGTTTATCTCTATCCTTACCTATGGGTTTCATCTTAGACTTATTTGAGTATTTTTTTGGCATAAGGAAAAGGATATGGATTCAATTTAACTGTTTTCCAGTTGTTCCAGTAACATTTACTGAATCCACATTTTCTCCATAAATTTGAAATGCAATATTCACTATATACTAAATTCCCATATATTATTGGGTCTATTTTTGGACTTCTGATTCTGTGTCTTTGAACTAACAGTTCATGTGACAGTATCACACTGTTTTAATTACTATAGTTTTACAATATGTCTAATGTGCCAGGGTTAGTCACTCATTTCTTTCTTCTGACTATTCTTCATTATTTATCTTTGGTGTGTTAGTTTTATGATCAGTTTCTTTAGCTTTTATATACATACCACATACATACACATACAAACACATATATACACACAACTGTTACTAGAATTTTATTTGGGTGGCATTAAATTTGTAAATTAGCTATGAGAGAACTGATATCTTCATACTGTTGCCTCTTCCCATCCAAATGTCCCTTACGTTTCCACTTAAATCTCATCTTATATCCCTCTTTGCATGTTTGCTTTTTTGTTAAATTAAGGTGGAATTTCATATAAAGACAGCACAGAGTTCTTAAGAGAAGTTCAGCTCAATGAGTCTGGACAACCGAATAACCTCTCTGCGATTTAAAGTTTTCTTCTTAAAGATCTTGCATATTTCTTACAAAGTCTACTACAGGGTGTGACTTCTTCCTTTCACAAACTTTAAACAAGGATAGCTATCTGGTTTCCAAACTCACAAAATGTAAGACAGAAATTGGGGCTTTTCTTTCAAGTCTTTTTGATAGGAATTATTATGACTTTATAAGTAGCCTACTGATTATACTCCATACTACACACATAGACACACAAGTACATTTTCTTGCCAAAATAAACCCATAGTATAGTAATTACTTGCACTGGACTACTGATTCATTCAACAAACACTGAGCTCATCATCCAAACAGGAGGCTTGGTGGGAAGGTATCCAGTCACTTTTTTATCATGGTGATGGAACCAAATTTCTGTGGATACCTGGTAATTTCAATTAAGAAAGTCTAAACCTAGAAATTTGGGGAAATAGGGAACATGCCTTTTGTGAACAAGTTCATTAAGATACAGGAGTTAGTTGAAAGCTTCTCCCTTTGGCTAAGGAAGAAGACTAAAATTACAGCAGGGTTAGAAAACCGACAGGCTGGGCCCGTGATGTCTACAGGCCTTGTAAATGGGAAGCAGAATCCACATGCAAAACGAGAACACGGCTGGCAGTTGGAAAAGGACAAAGGAGGAACATGTGGGTAAAAGTTTTAAGTCTTAAAACTATATCTGTAAAAATATATTGACTCCTTCCTTCAAAAGTTAAAGAGGAAATCTGAAGAACTATCTCTTAACTGAGTTTCCCTGGTGGCTCAGGGGTAAAGAACCCCTGAGCAGGAGACATGGGTTCCATTCCCGGGTCTGGAAGATCCCCTGGAGAAGGAAATGGCAACCCACTCCAGGACTCTTGCCTGGGAAATCCCATGGACAGAGGAGCCTGGCAGGGCTGCAGTCCATGGGGTCACGCAAGAGTTGGACACAACTTAGCAACTAAATAACAACAATCTCACCTAGAATCTCTATGATTTAGATGAGAAGTTTATAAAGCCAGATTCCAGAAACATCCTCAGTGACTCAATTTGTTTGGAGAATCTTTAAGTAAATACATTGCTCAACTGAAAAATGGGCTCTAATTTCACAACTCTAATGTGCCAAGATGGAACATTGTTTTAAATATAAGAAACAAATTCTAAGATATTTCCAACTATAGCAGGAAAACTTTCTGATTTTTTAAAAATATCATAATACTGATTAATTTCAATATTATGAACTAGGTCTTCATTAGGATAAAGGAATACTCTACTTATTATTCCCTTTTAGGAAACACGAGCATATGAGCAAGCTATGATATAAAAGCAACACTAAATAGAGGATGACAACGTTTTTAAAGAGTCTATTGTTTCATTTTAACTTTATTTATTCTTTCTACAATAAGATCAACATTCCTACTCTCCACATTTTAAGGACAAGCCTAAAAACAGCCCTGGCTTGGACAAGAGAAAACGGATGAAGTCTGTGACCAGATACAATTCTATCATCCATACAAAGTAAAGATTCCATACCATAGTCCCAG
This sequence comes from Madoqua kirkii, assembly GCA_006408675.1. Classification (NCBI taxonomy): domain Eukaryota; kingdom Metazoa; phylum Chordata; class Mammalia; order Artiodactyla; family Bovidae; genus Madoqua; species Madoqua kirkii. The sequence continues at coordinate 1,153 of SJYC01011418.1, read as the reverse complement.
ACATACACAAGCACCACATTTCAAAGCATTTGACAATTGGATGCTGTCAAATTTGTATACATAGTCCTTGGTATAGAAAAATAAAGTTACTGTAAAGAACCAGCTTGATTTTAGCCCAGGGAAACTGATTTAGATTTCTAACCTCCAGAACTATAAGACAGTAAATGTGTGTTGTTTTAAGCCACAGGGGGGAAATAAAATTGAGTTACTAATCCACAGTCAACAGACATATCCTTATACCATCCTCTTTATGATCTCTTGTTATACGTTTATTTGAAAGCTGACTGAGTTTATGGGGGCATCATCTATGACTAGCCAAGAGAATGAAATTAAATGAATCCATAAATAAATACTTCCTTCAAAAATTGTTATGGAAACACTCCTTTGGATGAGGCATTGTGCTAGGTATTGGAAATATGAGGAATAAAATACAGTCCCTTGTCCTTGAGTAGTTTCTATAATAGAAGAGTGTATTGTTTTAATGAGAAGTCTATACGAGGTCACTGAGATTCAAGAAAAAAGATCACTCTGGTCTATCTACATGAGATGCAAACATAAAAACATTGTTCTAAAAAAAGTATGAATATGGAAATGTAAACATACGATAAACACATGACTAAGCAGTCCTCTTTGAGGCGGCCCATATCCTCTGTGAAACTAGTAGGCCTGTTTCCGAGAGCCACAGTATGGGACCTTAACATACAGAGGGAGTCAAATGAGAGAAAACACGTTATTTTCATGATGCCCTCTTCTGATAATAAAAATAAGAAAATCAAAGAAATTGGCTAGATATAATATTTTATTTCCTTTATTTGTAAGCTGAATTTATTTCAACAAGTTTTATGTTTATTAAACATTTGCTTGATACACTGGGTTGACCAAAAAGTTCATTCAAGTTTTTCTGCACCAGAAAAACCCAAACAAATTTTTTGGTCAACTCAATATATAAACAACATTTTTTTTTAATTAACACTTTTTAAAAAAAGAATCTATTACCAACAGGAATACAATTTAGAGGTTTTTTTTTCTTTTAATGGATAAAAGGCTATTTAAAGGGTAAATTCAAAATGAAAAATGCTACTATAATGAAAAATATCTTAGAAGTACACATGTTCATTCATTTATTCACTAAGTCAACCGCAATTGATTACCT
>SJYC01011415.1:0-15025 GCA_006408675.1 Madoqua kirkii | reverse complement strand
GGTGTGTTTGAGGAGAGAGAGTGGTGGATGAGGGAAAAACAGCAGTTGTGATGAACCAGAGACCCATCTAGTGGCGGCAACCACTTTGCAGATCCCAACATGGGACCACTTGAGGGAAGAAAGAAAGTCTGAGGGTGGCTACATCTTTCAGTCTTTCCAGAGAACCAGAAAATCAAAGTCTTATGACAGATCTCTCTGTATGTATCAATGTCTGCACTAACTTAAGTTCAGATAGGCCCAAGTTCAAAGGAGTTTAGTCTTGTTCACCCCTGCTCAGGCCACCTCATCACAGGTATGTTACTTTATCCTAATCGCTTAACCATTCTTAACCTTCTAAAAAGTAGCCACTGTTGTTTTCAACCAAATGCTAATTTCTGATCATCAGTCTCACCGGCTTCAGAGCTCTAGCTTCTGGGCCACATGCTGTACTCAACACAAGCTTGTGAATTAATGACACGTAATTGCTACCCCTAAGAACTGGAAGGACATTTAAAAGCCATCTAGAAAGAGAGATGCAGATTCCAGGATCCAGAAAGTGTAAGTGACCTGCTGAGGACCACAAAGACTGTTGAAGGTGGGGTGACCAACTCTGCCCTCATATAAACTGTTAGTTGCTCAGTCATGTCCGACTTTTTGTGACCCCAGGGACTGTAGCCTGCCAGGCTCTTCTGTCCAAGGGATTCTCCAGGCAGGAATACTGGAGTGGGCTGCCATTCCCTTCCCCAGGAGATCCACCCAGGGATTGAACCCACATCTCCTGCATGGCAGGCGGATTCTTTTCCATTTGAGCCGTCAGGGAAGCCCATCCTGCTGTAAGCACCCAGGCACACCAGGATGGTTGACTGCCCTGAATGAAGGACAAAGCCACATGGCTGTCCTTTGGGAAGGCATCTCTATCATCTGGAATTCTCCATACATATATACATTGTAGCTTCATGGAGCCCTGTTAAGATTCAAACTCCTTGAAGGAAGAGATTCAAGTCCTACAAATTAAGCACTTGACATTTGTTGGGGCAAGTCTGCAGCTCCATGGTCAGTAAATATGCCTGCCAGTGTTCCCCAGGAGAATCCAGGCATCACTGCTCTGGGAATCTCTCTTCAGAACCCAAGGTCTTGACCATTCACAGGAGCCTCCCTCTCAGCCCCCAACGACTGCTTCACCACTTCACTGACAGCGTGAGAAAAACGATGAACCAGATGAGTAACTTGCAGCTGGCAGCTTCCTTCTCTCCTCGAACCATCAAGTCTCCTTCCTGCCTAATGAGATTATTACCCATTATCAAGGGACATGGTATCTAGCACATTCTGAATTCTCCACTCGGAAGGCAGCCTCTCAGCCGTGAAAGAAGTCAGACTCTGTGGTCCTCTCGCAGATGCTTGCCTGGGACTACTCATGAGGGTCGGAGCTGAGCTCAGAGTGTCTTGCATGGATGCAAAGGCAATCGGGTGTGGCAGCAAGATCCAGATTCAAATTTCAGAACTGGCCCTGAGCCCTTTTCCTTTGGGGCTTCCCAGGTGGCAACAGTGGTAAAGAACCCATCTGCTAATGCAGGAGACGTAAGAAACATGGGTTTGATCCCTGGGTTGGGAAGATCTCCTGAAGGAGGGCATGGCAACCAACTTTAGTATTCTTGCCTGGAGAATCCCATGGACAGAGGAGTCAGATAAGACTGAAGCAACTAAGCCTGCACACATACACCTCTCCCTTCGGGAAGTTATAGAAATGGAGATACAGCATTTTTGCCTATAAAATGTCTAATCTGCAGGATTTTAATTTGCAACAGTGCTGGTTCTTAATGAGCGGCGAGTGTTACTGAATAAGTCTCAGGCCTCCTATAAGACTCCCCAGCAGCTTCTGTGACTGAGGTGAGAAATCTCTCCACTATTGCCTTATTTTAGAAGATACCACCAGCCTCCACTAACCAGGTTTTATTCTGAATCAGACAGTGGTTTCCTTACTGCCTCTCAGTTTTTTTTTTTTTTTTTTCCAAAAGATGCAAGCTAATCTGTCTGAGATGCAGAAAGCAGAGGCCAAGTGTCAGCAAAATGTCATCATGACTGACACAAAGGATTTTTCTAGTTCGCCCATCAGCTTTGATGGAGAACGGAGCAGAGCTCAGTTACCAAGCCCGATGCCTGGTGCTGGTAAAGATTATGGCTTCAAAGAATGTCCTAGGTCAGCACCTACCCATCCCCCTGAAATCATTACTATAAGCCATAGTAATTCAGTAGGACACCGTCACTCAGAGCAAAACTCTACTTTCAGATTCACAGCCTCAAGTCATTCCCTCCAAGCAGCTGTAGTTTAGAATTATGACAAAAACAAGACCAAACAATAACAACAAAACAACCCCTATGCCCTTACGTTTTACCATCTAAACAAGATAAAACAAAGCAAGATTTACACGTGCCTGGGAAACAACACACATGGACATCATTCTAAGCGAACTGTATCTTAGATTCAAGAAGAATAACTGCACTGTTCTTCTAGCATAAAGTCTGTTGTGGCAGTTCTGGCTTTTTACATAAGAAAGTTATGCCCTCAGGTCACCAGATAGAATTACAGTGCTCAGATTTATTTCTTGGGGGGTATAATCCACTGTGCAAGGAAAAACAAGTGACAGCTATCAAAATCTTACAGACAGTCACATACAGCAAGGACCCCTGCCATGACCATCAGTGCTCACAGATGGAAGACTGTCCACACTGATCGGGAATCCAAATGTGTCACAGGACTTTCCTGGTGGCCCAGTGCTTAAGAATCTGCCTTGCAATGCAGGGCCCATGTGTTTCATCCCTGGTCAGCGAACTAAGATTTCACATGCCACAGAGCACCTAAGCTGGCGCGCCACAACTAAGACCAGGCGCAGCCAATTTAAATAAATGTTAAAGAAACAGAAAGTGTTCCCATGAAGCTGGGAAATAACCCATGAGTCCACATAACGAGAAGTCTGACATTCTAACCTAGCAAGAGAAATGGCCAATAAAAAACATTACTTGGGTCTAACAAACTAATACTCAAAATTCTCCAAGCTAGGCTTTAACAGTACACGAACTGAGAACTTCCAGATGTTCAAGCTGGATTTAGAAAAGGCAGAGAAACCAGAGATCAAATTGCCAACATCCACTGGATCATAGAAAAAGCAAGAGAATTCCAGAAAAACATCTGCCTCATTGACTACACCAAAGTCTTTGATTGTGTGGATCACAACAAACTGTAGAAAATTCTTAAAGAGATGGGAATATCAGACCACCTTAACTGCCTCCTGAAAAATCTGTATGCAGGTCAAGAAGCAACAGTTAGAATCAGACAGGGAACAATAGACTGGTTCCAAATCAGGAAAGGAGTACATCAAGGCTGTATAATGATACCCTGCTTATTTGACTTATATGCAGAGTACATCATGCGAAATTCCAGGCTGGATGAAGTACAAACTGAAATCAAGATTGCTGGGAGAAATGTCAATAACCTCAGATATGCATATGACATCACCTTTATGGCAGAAAGCGAAGAGGAACTAAACAGGCTCTTGATGAAAGTGAAAGAGGAGAGTGAAAAAGCTACTTAAAACTAAACATTCAAAAAACGAAGACCATGGCATCTGATCCCATTACTTCATGGCAAATAGATAGGGAAACAATGGGAAAAGTGACAAACTTCATTTTCTTGGGCTCCAAAATCACTGCGGATGGTGACTGCAGCCATGAAATTAAAAGATGCTTACTCCTTGGAAGAAATGCTATGACAAACCTAGACAGCATATTAAAAAGCAGACACTACTTTGCCGACAAAGGTCTGTCTAGTCAAAGCTATGGTTTTTCCAGTAGTCATGTGTGAATGTGAGAGTTGGACCATAAAGAAGAGCACTGAAGAATTGATGCTTTTGAAGTGTGGTGTTGGAGAAGACTCTTGAGAGTCCCTTGGACAGCAAGGAGATCCAACCAGTCCATCCTAAAGGAAATCAGTCCTGAATTTTCGTTGGAAGGAGTGATGCTGAGCTTAAGCACCAATACTTTGGCCACCTGATAAGAAGAGCTGACTCACTGGAAAAGACCCTGATGCTGGGAAAGACTGAAGGCAGGAAGAGAAGGGAACAACAGAGGATGAGATGGTTGGATGTTATCACTTGCGTGAGAGACATGAGTTTGAGCACACTCCAGGAGTTGGTGTTGGACAGGGAAGCCTGGCATGCTGCAGTCCAAGGGTCGCAAAGAGTCTCACACCACTGAGCAACTGAACAGTAGTAGCCAATGCCTGGCATATAAAATGACATTGCCGAGGGAGGTGGGTTCACAAAACTCTCTGTACTATTTTTGCAACTTCCTATTAAATAATTATTTCAAAACAAACAAACAAAAAAACCCCTGTTGCTTCTCAAAGCATTATTTATTGAGTTTCTGCCTGTTTGGGGAGATTTTTCAATATTTTTCATAATACAGAAGCTCAAACTCCATTCCAAGTGCCCCCTTTCTACTGATGGGTCCAGGATGGGACCTATACCTAAATACTTTGAAAAGGGTCTGCAGATGTTTCTGGACAACCTCCTCTGTTCAACAAGACCCCCAAACAATGTAAGTCACTGGAGACTTTTAAAAGCAGAGAGACCACCATATTTGATCTTGGCTGCTACGTGGAGGATCTAAAGAGGGCCTGACCATAGCTCTGGAGGCAGGATCATGCAACACTAGGTGGGGACTGAGCCAGATAAAGGCCTCAACAGGGTAATGGTAGACATGGTAGGTAGACACAAGCAAGAGGTCAAATCTGCAGGACAGTGAACAATGAGTAAGTGAAGGGGGTGGAGGGAGGAGTCTCAGATGACCACTAGACTTTCGTCTTGGGCAGCAGGGGCTATCATGCATCAAGACAGGAAAATGAAGAGCTGGTGTGTGAAGGAGGATCAGAAAGGCTGCCATAAGGTTCTACACGGCAACAGATTTATGTATTATCTTCTGCAATGGGGAAAGCCCTTTTTCCTTATCTGACAGGGCATAAAGAACTGAGGATGGACAAGTTATCACAGGGGGTGAGAAGGGTGGCCACTGTTCAGCCACATCAGCCATGTGGCCATGTTCAGACCATTCTCACAGTCAACCACACTCCCAAGCATTAACCCTACGTACCTCCACTTGGAAAAGAGCTACCCAACCGAGATGTCCCCCACAGGATCTAGAGATGTTAGATTCCAGCATTAATATAAACAGAACTAAACACCACAAGAAATCCGACCTAAAAGTTTATTTTCAAAATTGAATATCCTACAACAGATGTTTCTACATTTTCTTTTACATGTAGGAGTATAGTTTACTGGGAATAGGAAAAGGGCCCCTGGACAAACATTTCCTTGGGTGGACTGCCACAACCACTCAAAGCTATATTTAGGAATGCACTTCTTTGAGGCAGAGAATTCAAATTTCAGGAACAACTGCAACAAAAGAAACATTCCTAGAATAAATTATCAAAAATCATAAGAAGGAGAAGGGACCTCAAAAATAGTTACTTCACCTGTACTCCTGAAACTAATGCAAAATTGAAAATCAACTGTACCTCAATAATTGGGCTTCCGAGGTGGCACTAGTGGTAAAGAACCCGCCTGCCAGTGTAGGAGACAGAAGAGACACAGGGTCGATCCCTGGGTCAGGAAGACCCCCTGGAGGAGGAAATGGCAACCCACGCCAGTATTCTTGATTAGACAATCCCATAAGCTGAGGAGCCTGGCGGGCTACAGTCGGTAGCAAAGAGTCAGACACAACTGAAGCAACTTAGCACGCATGCCTCAATAAAAATAAAGTTTAAAAAGTTAACTTCTATTACCTTCTCTATAACCTAAATGAATCCTTTCAATATCACTGATTATCAGAAATTAGCTTCTTCACCATCTACCCCATCCTCCACCCCAATCATTACCTACTGAAAGGCCATTTTCAAATGAAACGTTGCCTTGTTGGGCTGTAAACGCACAGGATTCCTCCCGTCTGTTTCTCTCTTATGACTTTTGTGAAATGTCTGTGCTAGGGTCACTTTTGTATTTGGATTATTCCTATGCCATTTGGTTATATTATAAGAACTATTTCTTGAGTGCTTGCCATGCACCAGCTAGAAGCTTTATGTAAATCTTAATTCTCACAGCCAGTATAGTATCTGCTTTACAGAAAAAGAACCCAAGACTGAGAGATACTGACTCTGCAGTAAAGTACAGAAATGCTCATAGTGATACTTCTCTGTCCTAATGCAGGCTGCCTCTCCCTGTAAACCTTAGTTTATTCCACATTACACATGATGTGAAGATTTTATCCCCAGCACACTGAATTCTGGTTTTCCCACAAAGCTGTCCCCAGAAGAAAAAGACTCTTTAGTGAGTTAAGATACACAATGACTATTTGCTAAACTGCACTAGTCCCTCCCCAAGCAGGGTCACCCTCTGCCTGCATGCCCTATAAGTCAGTGATTCCATTAATGAGATCTCAGTGTTCCCAGTGGGATCTTCTGTTTGCCCAAGTGCTGGCACTGTCAACTTCCTTAATCTGGAATCCTTACTGCTAGAACCATCTTCTATCATCTGTATCATCATCATATAGTACCTACTAGGTGCCAGGTAGAGCTTTAAGGCTTCACAAACATTAACACAGTTGATTTTCACAACAGTCCTGTAAGGCTGATGCTACTATACCCATTTTACAGATGAGGAAACTGAGATGCAGTGAAGTTAACCAGTCTGCCCTCACCATTCAGTCATTAAGTGATGATCTGGGGTCTGACTCAAACTTCATGGTTAGTTTCCTAGAACTCAGAGCAGTCTTTTGCTCTTATTTAACCTTCTTTCTGATCATAACCGAATTAAAACCACCACAGCTTTATTTATAATTGGAATTACCATTAAGCAGGGTCTTCTCCACTCTGAAAGAAAATGAAAGTCATTCAGCTGCATCTGACTCTTTGTGACCCCATGGACTGTATGGAGCCTGCCAGGCTCCTCTGTCCATGGGAATTCTCCAGGCCAGCATACTAGAGTGGGTAGCCATTCTCTTCTCCAGGGAATCTTCCCAACCCAGGGATCGAACCCAGGTCTCCCACACTGCATGTGGATTCTTTACAGTCTGAGCCTCCAGGGAGATCCACTCTTCTCCACTCTGGGTTGGTATAGTTGCTTTGCGTTTACATGCATGACTTCCTAATTACAGTGGTGCCTTTCTTATCCTTGGGGGATATGTTCTAAGACACCCAGTGGATGCCTGAAACTGTGCATCATACCAAACCCTATATATGCTAATTTTTTTCCTATATGAACATATCAGTGATAAAGTTTAATTTATAAATTAGGCACAGTAAGATTAACAATAACTACTAATAAGATCAACAATTATAACAATACATTGTAGGAAAGCTTATATAAATGCAGTCTTTCTCAAAATATCTTACTGTACAAATTTAAAGCTTCCTCCATGTTAATTATATACCACATGCTGTACTGTGGCTATAACTTTTGCAATCCAAGGAGCAACAGCAAAACCAGCACAAACATCCTTTTTCTTCTTTACATCTCAGGTAGAAGATTCGTTTTTACTGTAGATGTTACCAACCTCAATAAGTTGAGAACTTTCACCTATGTGTTAAAGAAATCACTTTACAGCTTCTCTTTGGCACATGTAAATTGCCAGCACTGGGGTCAGTATTACGTAAAATAAGGATGGCTTGAACACAAGCCCTGTAGTATCACAGCTGATTTGAAAGCTGAGATGGCTACTAAGTGGCTAATAGGTGAATACGCTAGACAAAAAGATGATTCACATTCGGGTAGGAAGCAGTGAATTGTTGTTATTCAGAATGGTGCACAAATTAAAGCTTTTGAATTGCTTGTTTCTGGAATTTTCCATTTAACACTTTCATGCTGTGGTTGACTACGTGTAACTGAAATTGCAGAAGGCAAAACTGCAGATAAGGGGAGGCTACTGCATACCCAAGACATTTTATATTGTTAAATCTGGTCCATTGGTCTATCCCACTGTTTTTCTTTTATTGCTTCTGTCAATTAAAGTTCTAGATATCATTTTGGCTTTGCATCACTTATAAATTAAATAATTTACTAATTTACAGATTCCTTTGGCAGCTACTATCACAAGACCCTGAGCAGAAAGAATATAAAATTAGACCTTAAACACTTAAGTAGTGATTGAAAACCAGGAGAAACTAAAGTTCAGAGAATGCATTGGTTCTCCAGACTGTTTCCTATACTGGAGAGCTAGAGAGGAGAGGAATGCTCTGTTAAGAAATCATACAGTTATTCAGTTCATTTTGCAACAATCTCCCTTAAGGAAATTGTCTCCAAATTAAAAAGGAAAGTTCTACGTGAAAGGACATCCAAAGAGAAAGCCCTTCATGACGCTCCTCTGACCTGTGGACAATGGACCTGTACGTTTACACACCGGCAGCATTTACCACCCACCACTGAGGGATGTGGTTTACCTGACTATCATTTGTCTAGGTTACCTGTTTTTGGAGACAGCTTTACTGACATATACTTCACATACCATACAATCCATTCTTTCAAAGTGCACAATTCAAGTTTTTAGAATGTCCACAGAGTTGTGCAACTATCAAATCAATCAATTTTAGAATATCTCCATCATTCTGAAAAGAAACCCTTCAGTTCACTTCCTAGTCCTCTATACATCCCCCAGCTCTAGGCAATCACTAACTCACTTTTCTGTCTCCATAGATGTGCTTATGGCAGATGGTTCATGTAAACAGAATCCTATACTATGTGGTCTTTTATAATGGTCATCTTTCACTTAGCACAATGCATTCTTGCTGTTCAGTTCAGTCGCTCAGTTGTGTCCGACTCTTTGTGACCCCATGGACTGCAGCATGCCAGACTTCCCTGTTCATCACCAACTCCCAAAGCGTGCTCAAACTCATGTCCATCGAGTTGGTGATGCCATCCAGCAATCTCAACCTCTGTCGTCCTCTTTTCCTCCTGTCTTCAATCTTTCCCAGCATCAAGGTCTTTTCCAATGAGTCAGTTCTTCGCATCAGATGGCCAAAGTATTGGAGCTTCAGCATCAGTCCTTCCAACTAATATTCAGGACTGATTTCCTTTAGGATGGAATGGTCAGATCTCCCTGCAGTCCACAGGACTCTCAAGAGTCTTCTCCAACACCATAGTTCAAAAGCATCAGTTCTTCAGCGCTCAGCTTTCTTTATAGTCCAACTCTCACATCCATACATGACTATGGGAAAAACCACAGCTTTGACTAGACAGACCTTTGTTGGCAAGGTAATGTCTCTGCTTTTTAATATGCTGTCTAGGTTGGTCATAACTTTCCTTCCAAGGAGTAAGCGTCTTTTAACTTCATGGCTGCAATCACCATCTGCAGTGATTTTGGAGCCCCCCAAAATTAAGTATGACACTGTTTCCACTGTTTCCTCATCTATTTCCCATGAAGTGATGGGACCAGATGCCATGATCTTAGTTTTCTGAATGCTGATTTTTAAGCCAACTTTTGGACTCTCCTCTTTCACTTTCATCAAGAGGCTCTTTAGTTTTTCTTTGCTTTCTGCCATAAGGGTGGTGTCATCTACATATCTGGGGTTATTGATGTTTCTCTTGGCAATCCTGATTTCAGCTTGTGCTTCATCCAGCCTGGCATTTCACATGATGTACTCCACACAGAAGTTAAATAAGCAGGGTGACAATAAAGAGCCTTGACGTACTTCTTTCCCAATTTGGAACTGGTCTGTTGGTCCATGTCCAGTTCTAGCTATTGCTCCTTGACCTGCATACAGATTTCCCAGGAGGCAGGTCAGGTGATCTGATATGACCCTCTCTTGCAGAATTTTCCATAGTTTGTTGTGATCTACACAGTCAAAGGCTTTGGCGTAGTCAATGAAGCAGATGTTTTTCTGGAACTGTCTTGCTTTTCCGATGATCCAACGGATGTTGGCAATTTGGATCTCTGGTCTCTCTGGCTTTTCTAAATCCAGGACTGGGGAAACAGAGTCTTAGAGGGCACAAGCAAAACCTTGTGGTTATACCCTTAGTAGACAAGAAATCACTTTTCCTTCATGACTTAACAACATTTGGAAAACAGGGATATTTAATTTAAAAAAAAAAAACAAAACTGAGTTTCTGGCAGCTCCTGAAAAATGGGACTATCTGGTCACACTAAACCCTTTCCTCTGAGAGGACTTTAGCAGTAGTGTTGGGCATAGCCCTCCAATTTTCCATGGAAACCATGCAGACTTCTTTATATATCTGTTAACCTGCCAAGCATGTAAGTCTTATACTAAATGACTGTAAGATCTAAGGAGGGCAGGCCATGCGTTACTTTTATTCATAACATATTTCAACACAGTGTCAGGGGCACAACGCCCAGCAACTGGGCCTGCTGGATACTAGGCGCTTGGTATCAAATACTGTGCTAGACCCTCTGTTCACACTACTTCATTTCATTCTCACCCTTTTGAAATAATTGCTCATCACTTTACATGATGTTCAGGGAATTAGCCAACTGCCCTTTCAAAGCTCACCCAGCTAGTACTGATCCCAAGTTTATGTGATTCCAAAACAAAGGAGTGTGGAAAAGCAAGTAAGGGTATAAATAAAGAGTTTCTCATTAAAAAAAAAAAAAAAAGAAAAACAAAACACATAGTAAGAGGCAAACACTCTGCTTTCCGAGATGCAGTTTTTGTTCTACATCTGTCAACAGAAGGTACACACTTTATAGGGTCATTGCTTCTTTCTTCTGCAAAACTCTTAATCTTGCACCAAGAGAGGTGGGCAAGGTCTCACTTATCTTCTGAGATGGCCCACACTGTATGGAAACTTTTCCTCTCAGGGTCCTCTCACTTTCTGAGATGGTCTGCACTCTGTCTGTGGAATGTCTTTCTCTCAAGGATCCTGTAGCCTTCTGAGACAGTTTACATTCTATCAAATGCCTTTCTCTCAGCGCCTCTCTAGCCTTCTGAGATGTTCCACACTCTGTGGAATGCTTTCTCTCAAAGCCTCTCTAGCCTTCTGTGAGTTCACACTCTATGGAATGTGTTTCTCTCATGGTCTCTTAGCTTTCTGAGATGGTCCACACTCTGCCTGTAGAATGTGTATCTCTCTAAATAAACTCTCTCAGTTTAAAAGAGAGAGAGAAAGCCAAGATCTACCTCCTAAATCTTCAAATGGTTAATTCAGCTATAGGGATTAGTGACCAGGCTTCCAGCTAGGCAATTCAGAAGGAAAAGCATTCAGCTGAAACATAACATGCCTTCAGTGTGAGATCACAAAGACAAAAAGTCACATCGGGAAGTTATTCCAAGGAATAGGAAGTAGGGATCCTTAGCCAAGAGGCAGAGTCCAGGACAAGCACTCAATGACAAACATTCTCTCTTGGGCTACATACCAGCTGACTGGTAACTGAACAAATGGCTATTTAAGCTACTTGCTTGAAAACACAAAAAGTGCTATCCAGTCACAGTTTGAGGAAGCATCATAGAAGCTCCCAGAAGAGGTCAGACTCTGATAAAGGCCTAGAAATGACTTTATCAAAGAGGGCTGTCCACCTATCAGTGTCTACTGAGGTGGGTGACACCTCAGCAGTAGCACAAAAATCTACCCACTCTTTTCTCTGGTTCTTAGGAATCACAAGATATCTACAAGATGAAATCACTCTTTTAATGTTTATCCTCCTGGACCAGACTCCTCAAAGTCAGAACCAAGGTCTTACTATCTGAACCCCTACAACCCTCTACAGTGATTTCCTACAGTGGGTATGAGCAGGTAGTCAAAAGGATTCTTTTTCCGATCTACACATTTGCTTCAACACTCACAGCAAAGTACTAAACAAATCACATGCAGATATATATTACAGATACACATGCATTTACTGTATGATAAATTCTAATGCAAAGTGGCTTATATATATTTGTGTTAGAATTTATCATAATAGTGATACGAAATCAGAACCACATCTGACGCAGGGAGAGGCCATGCATATGACGCAATGCCTCAGAGAGATTGGACTGCTGCCCATGGAACAGGCTGAGCCTAGAACTTTGCTCCTTGAACACTCATGTGCCTGTGAATCACCTAGGACTCTGGTTATTCTGTAGATTCTGAGTCTGTGGGCCTCAAGCATCTGCACTTATTCTTTTTTTTTTTTCCTTTTTGCATTTAATAAAATTTTTTAATCACAGTTTTTTAAAGATTTTTTTGTTGTTATAGATCATTTTTTAAAGTCTTTATTGAATTGAATGTGTTACAATATTGCTTCTGCTTTACTTTTTTAAACTTTTTATTTTATATTGGAGTATAGCCAATTAACAATGCTGTGACAGTTTCAGGTGGACAGCAAAGGGACACAGCCAAATATATATGTGTCTATTCTCCTCCAAATTCCCGTCCCATCCAGGCTGCCACATAACACTGAGTAGAGTTCCCTGTGCTATATAGTAGGATATTGTTGGTTATCCATTTCAAGTACAGCAGTGTGTACACATCAATCCCAAGCTCCCTTTTTAAAATTAACGTTAATTTACAATGTTGTGTTAACTTCTGCTATACAGCAGAATGACTCTATTATACATATATACATTCTTTTTTACATTATTTTCCATTATAGTTTATCCCAGGATACTGAATACAGTTCCCTGTGCTATACAGTCAGACCTTGCTGTTTACCCATCCTATATATAATATAGTTTGCATCTGCTAGTCCCAAATCCCAGTCCTCCCGCTCCCAGCCCTTGACAAACACAAGTCTGTTCTCTGGGACTGTGAATCTGTTCCTGTCTCATATGTAAGTTCATTTATGCTGTATTTTAGATCCCACATATAAATAATATGCTTTTTAATAAGTGATAAGTGATTTGGTATTGGTCTTTCTCAGTCTGACTTCCTTCACTTAGTATGATGATCTCCACTGCAAGAATCTGCACTTCTGATAAGCTTCCAGCTGTTGCCAACACCGCCAGTTCGTGGAGCGCCTCTGAGCAACAAGGATCTAAGAGCTCCAACAAGGACCCTAACTGCCTTGGTTCCTTGCAGCCTACGCCATGCCCTAAGGAGCTGGGGTGACAGGCAGCAGAGGGCAGAACTGATGAGATGTGCTTTCGATGGGAAATTCCTAAGGCAATGACCTTTCCCTTTTATTTCATTCAAGCTCTGACAATCTTCACCAGTCATCCCTAATGGGAAAGAATTAGTACAAGTTGGGGGGGAAAAACCTTTCAAAAACAAGTTTCAAGCACCTTCCTGACCACCCCTTGTGTGGCCGCCACAGCTGTGGTGATCTGGGCCATGCCCCTCCAGATGCCTGGTGAGGGCTTTATCCTCACTAGAAACAGGTTATCTACGTGCTCCTGCAGCCTCTGTTCTTTTCTTCCAGATCATACATTGCTAACTTCCAGTCTCTTCTGTTGTTAACTCACTCAGTTGTGTCCGCTCTTTGTGACCCCATAGACTGCAGTATGCCAGGCCTCCCTGTCCATCACCAACTCCCGGAGTTTGCTCAAACTCATGTCCACTAAATTGACGATACCATCCAACCATCTCATCCTCTGTCACAGGGAAGCTAAATATTGGGGGGCCACAGAATCCAAGGGGAATCTGAAGAAAGCTATGAACACTCTCTGCTCCCCAAATACTCAGGCACTAAAGGTTATTTAACATTTCAGAGGTTTCATAGACGGTGCTGAATCTATCAAAGGAAGCCTGTGCGCTGTCTTCTAGAAGCTGTACTTTAAGAAAACAAAAACAAAACAACAGGTTAAGACTTACTCAGAACACTTTATTTTTAAAATACAAATCCTTTTCTACAAATACTCCATGGGATATAGCATGTCCCTGCCTCTGGAAACTTTTCTGCGGATCATAAGATGCCTGCAAACAGGTGACATGCCTCGTTACAGAGCGAGATGGCAAATGAAGGAAAGCCCAAATTTCAAGACAAAGCCACCAGCCTGGAAACAGTAACTGTGATGGCCACTACCCCACCCACATTTTCTTAAAAGCATGCAAGAGATGGTGGGACTTGTTCTGTTCAGCCACAGAGGACTGTAGGATGGAGGGGACCAGAGGAGAAGCAGAGAGGAAAACTAATTAAAAAGCAAATGGGGAAAAATGAGCTTGGAAAGGGCTCACTGAACTGCTGACAGCCTAGAGTGCGGAGGTGAAAAACAAATGCAAAAGAGATTTGCAGAATCCAGAAAGAGCAGGATCAGAATGAGAAATGAGGCCACGACCAACTCCCAGCTACAAGTCAGCTACAAGTCGGACAGAGAGGAGTCAGAGTGACATTTACGTGGAGGAGAAAAGAAAAAGTTCTCTGGGTGAAAGCGGAGTGAACAGAGTGGACAGAAGGAGAGAGCGAGATAAGGAGGACCATGGACAGATAGCTGCTGCAGAAAATAAAACCTGACAGCATCACCGTCACACACACACAGAACAGCAGAGAATCTTACCAAGCCATCAAATGCCCTCTTAAGAAGAAAGAGGGAGGGCACGATGAGCAGCCTAAGCCATCACAGATCAGCTTAAAGTTACAAATGAAAGCCTGCCTGGTGCATGGAAGAATTTGCAGGCACCTGCAGGAGCGCCTCCCGGGCCCCACCCTCACATCACAGGCCAGGTGGCTCCTGCTCACTAATGCAGGAAACGACAAGCCAGAGAGATGCCCTCTTCTGCTCCTTTCATCTGAGCCACTGATGGTGGAGCCAGGCCATTTCACTGCGGGCAGAGGTGGGGATGTGGGAAAGATACTCTGTATGCATGCAGGTGCCTAAGGACAGGAATTTGAAACAGAGCTGCACCTGGAAAGTAAAGTTTCCAGAAATGAGAGGCTGTGGGAGAACCTGGATCCCATGGCCAGGTGTGAAGATGCACAGCACTGCCCTGCAATGTCACACAGAACAGAAAGTCCCACGGGCCACTCAAAGACTCGTGGACTTTTCTGCAGACCTTCCTTCCAACAAGGGGTACCTTGTTGTTGGTACCTGTGCTGTGCTTCTATAGACTCTGCGGGGGCGGGGGGGGGGGGG
>SJYC01011414.1:0-11486 GCA_006408675.1 Madoqua kirkii | reverse complement strand
GGCTGTGCACGCACATGGGTACACGCTCAGTTGCTCAGTCCTGTCAAACTCAGTGACACCCTATGCTTCTGTCCCTTACAAAAGACAATGGACTCTGCAAGAGCCCAATTACAGGCGTGATGCTGAATGTGAAGGCAGCTAGCCAGTTAGTGTTTACCTACTACCAGGCTCCACTTATAGCCTTTTACTTATACAAACTCATTTATTCCTTTTGGTCACCCCAGAGAGAGGCAGCATCTCCACTTCACAGATGCACGACCAAGAAAGCAACTCACTTGCCCAGGTCACACCTCTAATAAGAGGCAGGGGGCAGCATTTGAACCCAGGACCCTTAACAATTTCAGCAGCAGTTCCCAAACTCAAGAGGCTTCCCTGGTGGCTCAGACAGTAAAGAATCCACCTACAGTGCAGGTGACCCAAGTTCAATCCGTGGGTCAGGAAGATCCCCTGGAGAAGGGAATGGCAAACCACTCCAGTATGGGAGAATTCCCATGGACAGAGGAGCCTGGCGGGCTACAGTCTATGGGATCGCAAAGAGTCAGACACAGCTGGATGACTAACACTTTCACCTTTCACAAACTCAAACTTTCCCACTTTACTGTGCCTTTAGAGACTTAGTCTTCAGTCATTTTTCAGGACACTCTTTGGCCAGAAGAAGTAACTAAGGAAAGCTCCGCTTACCAAAGCATTAGGTCCAATTCTGTGGTGGTAGTGAAGTGGTATCTGGCAAAGAGAGCTAGTTTCCTCACAGTTATACAATATCCTGTAACTTTCACTTAATCTCATGACTTCCTCGGGGCACCCCAGGGCACCTCGGCACACAGTTTGGAATCCACAGAACCACACTTGCCTGCCTTCCTCCTTCTGGTGAGGAAAGGCATCAGCCTGCAATAATCACACTGGCTGTCCTTGCAGTACATGTGTCAGAGAGAAAAGAAGTCTGCCAGCAAGGACCCTCTGGCTGTCAGGAATGGCTGTGCCCTGAGCGCTCCGAGCTGCAGGTCCACCCGGCCCACTCGACCTCCTACCACTTCACCCTCACAGGGACCCAAGCCTTCCAGAATAAGATGCTGAGGTCCTGCCATCTGCTTTTCCTTCCGTTCAGCCACTTCCTGCTCCCAGTTCCTGGGTGACTTAGTTCCTCTTCTGAGCAGTTTCTCTACCCACAGAGAGAGCTGATTCACCTCTTCCTCTGGGGTCAAGGCCCACTTTGCACACAAGATTTGCTGGGCGACTCCAACTGGCCATCTTCGTGTGTATTTCCCCCTCCCTTTTGGTGATGAACATTTTCAGGGTGGGCTCGTATCTCACCCATCTTGGTGACTTCTTCAATGACTGCACAGTAAATGGCACACAGTCTTTTGAGTTTTCATTAAAGAACGGAACAAGAGCGAAGGATGGCTTGAGGAACCATAAGAAGGATTATGGGGTGAATGAAAGAAAAGGATAAATATAGGAGATGTAGGGCACTGGTGGCCCAAATTAGGGAAATCTCTTATCCACACATCTTGCAATGAGACTCCATAGCAACTCTCACCAAGATGAGTCTCCATCTTACTCTTTGAATCTGGATACATGTTACACCTTGCTTTGCTAATAAATGTGGTAGAAGTCAGGAATGCCAATTCTGAACCTGGGCCTCAAAAGACATTCATTGCATGCTTCTGCTTACCCTATAACCTGGATCAAACAGCTGCAAGAGGGCAGGCCATGTGGAAGGGAGCTCAGCCAACACCGGCTGGGACCTGGGAGCCTTTGTTGCAGTGTTTGCACCTGGACAAATATCTCCCAAACAACAAGATATAGAGAAACTGTAAGGAACTAAAAATAACTGTGAATGTATGAGTGAGTGAGTGAAAATCACTCAGCTGTGTCTGACTCTTTGTGACCCCATGGACTATACAGTCTATGGAATTCTCCAGGCCAGAATACTGGAGTGGGTAGCCTTTCCCTTCTCCAGGGGATCTTCCGCTGGGGCAAATTATGGACAAAAAGACCAAAAAACCCAACTGCCACTTCTGAAGAGCCTGGAGCAAAAGCAGGGTACTGTGCATGCCCTCGGCACCCAACACCACCTACAGGGTGGCGGTAAGCCACCCCTCTGGCCACAGCCCCACCCTCACCCTATGAAAGGAACCAGCTCACTCCCCTAGTGGGGAGCAAGTGAGCAAAGGAACCTGTTACTTGTTTTCACTCCCCTCCTGCTGCAGCAGGGGCCCCAGTAAAGTCTTGCCTGAATTTCTTGTCTGGCCTCTTACCAATTTCAATTGATTAAGGAGGCCAAGAACCCTGGTTAGTTACAGTCTCAGCTGAGACAATCCTGGACCAAACTCAGCCAGCCAACACCCCCCAAACATGAGAGAAGCCAGCTAAGAACAGCAGACTGACCCCGTAATCGCTACATGAGTGAACCCAGGGGAAACCAGAACCACCACCCAACTGACCCAAGACCCAGAAACACCAATAAAAGACAGAGGTGGGATAGCTTGTCATGTTGGTATGACAATGGCTGACTGCTGATGAACAGTTTAACTTAGGGCAGTCAAGTCCCTAGAAGGCAGGGGCTGTGAGTGTCTGTCCTGTGCTGAGTACCCATGTTACTGAGCAGATTGTGGGCCCATCTTAGGAGGTTATCTCATGATCTATTGTCAGGTATTTTTTGTTTGTTTGTTTGTTTGAAAGAGTGAGAGTTTTATTTATGAGTACTTAGACGTTTACTAACATTATATGTTTATTTTTAAAAAATACTGATTTCATATCAGTCTTTACAATCACACTCACATCTAGAGAGAAACACTGTTGTAAGGGATTTGAACAGAGTGTTTCTGGATTTTACAAGGGATTTATTTGAAGTTAGGTGTGGATTCATCATTATACCCTCATCTGTAACACTACCTCTCTGCACTGTGATCAGTTTTCTTGAGGAAAGAAAAGGCAGAAGAGGAAAGAACCTACTTCGTATTGTGCCTCCCAGGAGCCAGCAATAATAGTCACAGCCAGCAGGTATTCACACCGGTCTTACCCACCCTCTCCACTCGCATCATCTGCCTGGAAACCAGCTTCCAGTGCGTCTAAACACCCATTTCCGGTGATGTCAAATCCTTTTGAGAAAGGGCAAGGCACAAAAACATTTTTCAAAGTTACAATTCTTTTTTTTTGCTTCCACGTTCTGTGTTTTCCCCCCTTCCGTCAACATATTGCCTATTTGTGCTTGGCACTGAGGAAACCAAAGACCTGTCTTCTGCCCCCAGGGAACTCCAGTCTGATCGACCTAAGAGGCCTACTTCTCTCACCAAGAGGCTAGACAAGGGCCCATCCTATTCCTTCTGGCTATAAAAGTCAGACATTTACAGCAGGTGGTGAGCCCTAGGGCTGGCTATCTAAAGTGAGAATGCCTAGTGACCACCCCCTCACCCCACCATGGGGGCTGTCCCACTGGCACCGCAGAAAGCCTCTAATCTCAGCCCCATTTCTGAGATAGAGAAGGTCCTTGTGCAGGGCGACTGCTGGTTTTGTTGCAGGAAAGGGGAGGGCGCTAGCAAGAGGGATTCTGGGAAGTGGATGGACACACGGCGTCTCCTTTCGACCTTTCCCGAACTCTTCCTGTTGGTGGTGGCTTATTAGTTCCGTATTCCTTACCAGGATCTCCCGTCATGAAACAACTCATGCGAATGGTTCCTATGGGGCCTGGACGGGGTGGGCGCTTTAGTCAGCGTGCTTCCCCTAGCGCTTTGATGGCCCATGGAGCGTCTCTCCATGACGCGTTTCCTCCGGAAGGCAGCTTTCAACTCAGTTTATAGGTGCCCACACCCACTTTCCCTCACACTTTCCCGGGGAACCCTAGTCCAGCAAATTCTCAAGGTCTGCAAGCCTTAGTTTCACACCTACAAAGCAGAGAAGAAGTGAGGTTGAATAAGTTGATATGACATGAAAATCCAAAGGCTGGGCATGGTCCCAGGCACCTATCAGTGCTCACAAATGTTCGCTTTCCCTCCTTTCAGCTATAAAAACACAGGTGCTACCCTACACACACACACAAACATATACACACTCACACTCCTTCAGGCCATACGTACCCTCTTCTGCCCAATATCATGTCACATTGGTAATAATAGTAGGAGCATAATGTTCTGAAAGTCAGATCCCCAAAACACAGACATTCATTCAACTGTTACCCAACATCACACTGGGTATGATCAACGTGGGAACCTTGAGACTCCCACCAGCCTCCAAGGACACTATTCTTACTAGAAAGGATCATGACAACCTTCTGAACAATCCACAGAGTATCTAACAAGCAAACAACCCATTGGGGTCCTAGCAAACAGCATCTCATTATCTACTGAAGTCAGTGTTCTGCCAAGTCCACAGTGACTTTATTTTCTGGCAAAAGCATCTTTATGCTAAGCAAGACTCCCGACATGTCCAGGCGAGGGATCTGATCTATTCAGCTGGCCCTCAACTGTCAAGCACAACAAGATGGATCATGCCTCCTGCTCTGGAGACCTACTTCCCCACTTCCACCTCCCTCATTCCCTGAGCACCTGAGCTGGTCCCTAGATAAAAACAGTCACAGCAAAAGAAGCAACATAAAAAACGATGCCAAATCCGTCTTAATTAATCACCTTCCTCTGCTGGTGTGAAACTCTCAGGAAAAGAGCCGGAGAATGACTCAGATAACCCACTTACATAAGGAGACCTGAGTCTCTAACATGCTTCATGTACCAACACTGTTTCCTAGTGAGCCTTTAATTTCCCCTCAGGATCTCCATGGTACATTCTTTAGATCATGCAATTGCCTCGACAAACAGAAACATCTGAACTCCATTCTAGGAAGTAATACTACAATGTGCTTTCAGGTTGTCAGGGGTTTTGAGCTACTTCATCTTCATTTTCTTCTTTGGAATCCTTCCATCCTGAAAGTGTATTTGTGACAACAGGGGAATTTCCTGAAATTCAAAACCTGAAAATCAAGTCTGGTCTCACCAGACCTGGATTTGAACAAGAATCAGACTTCTTCATCTTTTGCCTGCTGACTCCTCTGGGTTGTAAATGCCCACGGTGGGTACTAATCAAGTTAACCAAATTAAGCCAGCCTGATTTAGACCTTGTTCCTTATTTTTGCTAATCTCACTGCAACCAACCATACAGTGAGCAGAACGGTTATTCAGTACAAGACACCAACTTCACACGTTTCTCCCCTACAGAACAGCTGGGAGATGGTGGGGTCTATTAGAAAACATCAGCCTCTTTGGAAACTTAAAAAATTATGCTTGCCTAAGGTCGCCATCTAAAACTAGTAAGGATTACAAAGTCCATTATAAGCACCAAACAAAAGCACATAAACAAGTCCTTTGGAATCAAATACAAAGGATGAGATTAAAACCACAACATAAAACCACTACACACTCGCCAGAATGGCTAAGGTGAAATGGACAGGAAATAGTGTACTGAGGACACAAGGGAGGTCAGCTCTCACACACTGGTCAAGGTGCAAGCTGGTACCACTATTTACGGAAACTGGCAGTTTTCTCATACAGCTGAACATGCATACTCCCTGTGACCCCAAAATAACACTTCTAAGTATATAGTCAGTGTGCAACATGGCCCTATGTCCACCAAGAGCCATATACTTGAGTGTTTCCAGATGCACTATTGAGAAGAGCCCCAAACTGGGAATTATCCAAATGCTCATCTGTGGTAGAATGGACCAATCAATGGCAGCATAGTCACACAATGGAAGACTCTACAGCAATGAGAATGGATGGTCTACAAACACACACGATGGTGTGAATTTCATAGCACAACACTGAGCAAAACATGCAAAACCCAAAATGGCACACACCGCATGCATTCATTCATATAGAGTACACAGAAGCAGACCAAGCCATCCGTACTGGAGAAGGTCAGGAGGTAGTGTGGGTAGCAAGTGGGAAGGTGGATGGGGTTTAGGATCCTGCTAGAACCAGGGGGAGCACCTGGAACTGACCCTCTTCATCTCAGAATGCAAGATTTTAAAGGACAGAGGCCCAGGTCTCACTATCCAGAGCGTTTGATGTTTCCAAAGCCAATCCAATCTCTGATTAGACAAAATGGCACCCCACCATCTGGATCTGCAATTTCAACCCAAGAGTTCAATTTGCTGCTCACCTGTCACTGGCCTCCTTTTCTTTCCTTTAGGAAAAGGAGTCGACAGGGTGTAAGCAAAGTGATGCTTTTACACAAGTCAGAAGGGGTGAGACAAGGTGGTTCTCAACTGCTGGCGATGTTCCATTTGTCTATCTGGGTGGTCAGGTGGGTGTGTGCACTTTGTGCAAATCCACCAAGCTGTACACGTGTCACGGGTCCTTTTCCACACACACACACACACACACATGCACACAAACACACATATAATATGACAATTAAAAAATTAAAAATAAAATCAAGGATGGTGTTTTCCTGGGTAAGTCCCTGCTTGCCTCAGTAACTAGCCAATGCTGGCTGGCCAGTAGGTGGAGCTAAGGTTCTTGCTGACTGCTACTCTCTGGGACTGGTAACCAATTGGCTTAGGCACTAGCTGGTTTGTTGACCTGAGGCAAACTCTTACCCCACTTGCCTAAACTTGTTAATAAGATTGGACAGAATGCTGGCTCAGGTTCCTTCTCAGTTCTGATTCTTAAAGATTATAATGTTGCCCTCCTCATCCGTTCCTTCAAGAGGTGGATAGGAATCACAGGGGAAGGTGGCTGGGGTTTAGGATCCTGCTAGACCAGGGGGAGCACCTGGAACTGACCCTCTTCATCTCAGAATGCAAGATTTAAAAGGACAGAGGCCCAAGTCTCACTATCCAGAAGTGTTTGATGTTTCCAAAGCCAATCTAATCTCTGATTAGACAAAATGGCACCTCACCATCTGGATCTGCAACTTCAACCCAAGAGCTCAATTTGCTGCTCACCTGTCACTGGCCTCCTTTTCTTTCCTTTAGGAAAAGGAGTTGATAAGGTATAAGCAAAGTGATGCTTTGACACAAATCAGCAGCAAAGGCTCTCTGAAAATAAAGTGCAAATATTCAAAAGGCTCGTCCATATAGGGCTCCTCCAAAGAACAAACCCTATCTCAATGTCAAAGAGAAGACAAGCCAAACATTTTGCACTTGCGCTCACTTCAGCAAATCAGCCTTCCTCACCCAGTGAGGCCCAGCACTCAAGCTGGTTCATTTACCCACACCGCTCCCTCTGGAGTTTCCAGGTCTTACTGACATCCTCCCTTGCCCTGGTTTGACGCAGCACAACTGAATAATGAAAGGAGTATTTGTGAAGAAATGGAAGACGGTGTGTGTGGGGAGGTGGACAGAACACAAGAACCAGGGAAATTCACGTTTTCCCCACAATTTTCCATGTAAAATAAAACTTTTGTTTTGGGTAGGGAAGTTGGAGATGCTCCAAATTTCCAGAGAACTCTGATTCTACATTCTCTCAAAACTGGACAAGAGGAGGCCAGGAAGCAAGGCGATCATTTCAAGGTGTTTTATGTTGTACAAAGAAGCCAACCCCATATACAACTCCCCTGACCCCCTAAAAGCAAGAGAAAGAGGAAGACAAGTGGTTGCTGGGGACACACAATTGCAGGACAGGCCTTGGTCTTTCCATGCACATGGCCTTCGTGCTGACGGAACAGAGACCACCCAGCAACACTGCTCTCAAGACCCTGGGGATATCTGACACTGATCATAACCCAGAGGCCCTTCCCTACTGATTCTCTTTATTATTTCTTTTGTTTTCTCCAGAGGCGAAAGTAAGACCAAGTTTTATTAAAACAAAGATTATCACACAAAAAGTTTTAAAAAGTTTAAAGCCCAATTGAGAAAGCTCAAACAGAGTTTTGTTTATTACATTTTTGCTTCACTTGAATATTGAGTTTCATGGTCTGGTGAGAGCCCGGTTTTGACCCTATTTCCATATAAAAGTAATGTAACTTTTCCCATAGCTTTTATTCCCAGTAGGTTAAAGATGAAGGTTTTGGGTTTTTTTTTGAGGGGGGTGGTGAGGGGAGCAGGATACACATCTCCGTGTTATCTATGTTGTAAATACTAGTGTCTGTAACTAAACTCTTTTACTTGCTGGGACTATCAGCTTGTCCACACCCCGGTGGACAGGAATTCTATTTGCAATGCTTCTAAATAGCTAACCAGCCATCCTCTTAGCTGCTAAAGCTAACAGAAGTCTGGCTGATGAGTCTATCTCCGTAGAACACCAAACCCCCGGGGCAGTCAGCATAGTCTAATACAGGTTTGTTCCCAGTGTCCTATAGGTGCACTCTGAGAGTACACATAATATCCAAATACAGTTTTGATTCTAGTTGTTCAGTAATTATTTCAACCCATACACACACCAAATGTGTATCTTTGTATATGTTGTCAATTAGGAATTAGGATAAAACCAAATTAAAATACATGATAAATTTATTATATATAAACAACACATTCTTATTAAAACAAGAATAAATTTGAAGGAAAAATACGTTAAGTAACTAATACAAGTAGCAATAGGAAGATGGCAAAAACTATGCATGAAGTTTGGAAAATACTGATCTGCTTTAAAAGAAAAAAGTCCTGCCAAGATTCAAAGAGCTGTGGTTCTACGGCTGCCTGTCTGTGTCCTTGGGGATCCTCCACCTTCCTTCCCTGGGCAGCCGTTGCTAGAAGAACGACAGCAACGAAGCTGACAGGGTGAGGGCAGAGTGACAAGTACGAAATCTTCCAAAAGAGAACACAAGGGCTTTTTGCCTTCAATTAAGGTGTGGCTGCTGTCCACTGAGTCTCATGGACCAATATAGCTTTGATACATACACCGAAAGGGTAAGAGAGTGAAAGCTCGAACCTCCGCAGAAGCTCCCTGAGCTGTGGAAAGTCATCCGGCCAAGCCTGCAGGCACGGACCTCCCGAGGTCTGCTTGGTGGTGGGCAGGGGAGAGTAGATGGTGGCATGCCAACAATACACATCCTTGAGGCCTGGAGTCTGATCTCAGTGACAACCATGCCCAAGATTCCCAGGAAGAGAATGTTCCAAGGTCATTCATCACTGGGCTCTCAAGATCACTTTTGAGCCGAGCAGAAGCAAATGACCACTATCTCTGGTCCAGAGAAGACCTATTTTTTCACCTTATATACTATTGTTGATAGTATATAATCTGGCAGATTTCTGTAGAAATAAATGTCTGTAGCGTGAATACATCTCCAGTCAATAATGTGTTAAGTAACTGACCACCATCCATAGTAAGCAGAAAATGTCTGCCTGCTCCCTAAAAAATGCCCCTGTCCTAATCCCCAGAACCTGTGACTATGTTGCCTTACACGGCCAAGAGGAATAAAGCTGTACACAAAGTGTGCAGGGTGGAGATGGGTGACTTCGGGGAAGGGGATGAAAGGTACCACCTAGCAGTTATAAAAGTCACAGGATGTAATGTACAGCACAGGGAGTGTAGTCAGTAACATGATAACAACTCTGGATGGTACATAATCTATAAAAAATATTGACTCATTATGCTGTGCACCTGAAACTAACATTTTAGGTCAACTATACTTCAGTTGACCGAGAGTGCTGAGAGTGCCAGGCTGCGACGGCACAGGAACGGCCGGGAGGAGCCACCCCAAGTCCGAGGTCAGGGGCACAGCCAGGAGCAGCAACTCCACGCCCAAGAAGTGGTGGGTGCAGGCACAGGAGGGCCTAGAGGAGCCATCCCACATTGAAGGTCAGGAAGGGCAGCAGTGAGGAGACACCCCTCGTCCAAGGTAAGGAGCAGCAGCTGTGCTTTGCTGGAGCAGCCATGAAGAGATACCCCATGACCAAGGTAAGAGAAACCCAAGTAAGATGGTAGTTGTTGCAAGAGGGCACCAGAGGACAGACACACTGAAACCATACTCACAGAAAACTGGTCAATCTAATCACACTAGGACCACAGCTTTGTCTAACTCAATGAAACTAAGCCATTTCCGTGGGGCAGCCCAAGACAGGAGGGTCATGGTGGAGAGGTCGGACAGAATGTGGTCCACTGGAAAAGGGAATGGCAAACCACTTCAGTATTCTTGCCTTGAGAACCCCATGAACAGTATGAAAAGGAAAAATGATACGATACTGAAAGAGGAATCCCCCAGGTCAGTAGGTGCCCAACACGCTAAGTGAGATCAGTGGACAAATAACTCCAGAAAGAAAGAAGAGATGGAGGCAAAGCAAAAACAATACCCAGCTGTGGATGTGACTGGTGATAGAAGCAAGGTCCAATGCTGTAAAGAGCAATATTGCATAGGAACCTGGAATGTTAGGTCCATGAATCAAGGCAAATTGGAAGTGGTCAAACAAGAGATGGCAAGGGTGAACGTCGACATTGTAGGAATCAGTGAACTAAAATGTACTGGAATGGGTGAATTTAACTCAGATGACCATTATATCTACTAATGCGGGCAGGAATCCCTCAGAAGAAATGGAGTAGCCATCATGGTCAACAAAAGAGTCCGAAATGCAGTACTTGAATGCAATTTGAAAAACGATAGAATGATCTCTGTTCATCTCCAAGCAAACCATTCAGTATCACAGTTATCCAAGTCTATGCCCCATGTCCATGGGATTCTCCAGGCAAGAACACTGGAGTGGGGTGCCATTCCCTTCTCCAGGGGTACAGAATCCTGGTTGGGAATATTAATAACAATATAGTTCATTTTGCTTTTTAAAACCTTTATATAGATGATCAATTTTGAACCAAACTTTTATCTGAAAGGTTACATTTATTCGGTTAAAGATGCTTAAATTTAGTTCAGGGCTGTTCTGTTGAATAAAGTCTAATAGTATCCATACCTCATTGGCTAAATCCCGAATAAATGAAACTGGTAGGAACAAAGGTATGATTTAATTTTTTCCAACAAAAAATTTTAAAACTTTGACTTCCTGATGTTTGATAAAGTTAGATCTACCTGGTCAAAACCTTTGGTTATCATGAAACAACTGGCATTATGAGAGTAAAGTGCTTTTTCCTTAATAAAAATATTTACTTCTTCCCTAGATGAAGACATTTTTAGAACCAATAGTTTTTTTGTACACTTACTTGTGTTGACTTATTTTATGACAGTGTTGGTATTAAGACCAGAAAAAGAATACTGAATTCGTGACTTGGATTTCAACTACCATCTTGACAGTTATTTTCAATACATTTTAATTTACAGACAGTTACTTTACAAAGAAGGTTGAAGAGACAGTTTTTGTTTCTAGTAAAAAAAGCAGGGGAAATCAGTCTATCACTGCAAAAAAGTAGCGTATATACGTCAATCCTAATCTCCCAATTTGTCCCATCCCCATCCCTGGCTGTGTCCACATGCTCATTCTCTACGTCTGCATCTCTATTCCTGCCCTGGAACTAGGTTCACCTGTACCATTTTCTAGATTCCACATACATGCATTAGTATATGAGACTTGTTTTACTCTTTCTGACTTATTTCACTCTGTATAACAGATT
>SJYC01011413.1:0-23395 GCA_006408675.1 Madoqua kirkii | reverse complement strand
CTATTTCTGCTTTATTGACTATGCCAAAGCCTTTGACTGTGTGCATCACAATAAACTGTGGAAAAGTATGAAGGAGGTGGGAATACCAGACCACCTAACCTGCCTCATGAGAAATCTGTATGCAGGTCAGGAAGCAACAGTTAGAACTGGACACTGAACAACTTTCAGACTGGTTCCAAATAGGAAAAGGAGTACGTCAAGGCTACACATTGTCATCCTGCTTATTTAACTTATATGCAGAGTACACCATGAGAAACGTTGGACTGGAAGAAACACAAGCTGGAATCAAGATTTGGGAGAAATATCAATAACCTCAGATATGCAGATGACACCACCCTTATGGCAGAAAGTGAAGAAGAACTAAAAAGCCTCCTGATGAAAGTGAAAGAGGACAATGTATGGCAAAACCAATACAGTATTGTAAAATAGAATAAAGTATTAAATAAATTTAAAAAAAAAGAAAGTGAAAGAGGAAGGTGAAAAAGTTGGCTTAAAGCTCAACATTCAGAAAACGAAGATCATGGCATCCAGTCTCATCACTTCATGGGAAATAGATGGGGAAACAGTGGAAACTGTGTCTGACTTAATTTGGGGGGCTCCAAAATCACTGCAGATGGTGACTGCAGCCATGACATTAAAAGACGCTTAGTCCTTGGAAGGAAAGTTATGACCAACCTAGATAGCATATTCAAAAGCAGAGACATTACTTTGCCGACTAAGGTCCATCTAGTCAAGGCTATGGTTTTTCCTGTGGTCATGTATGGATGTGAGAGTTGACCTGTGAGGAAGGCTGAGCACGGAAGAACTGATGCTTTTGAACTGTGGTGCTGTAGAAGACTCTTTAGAGTCCCTTGGACCGCAAGGAGATCCAACCAGTCCATTCTGAAGGAGATCAGCCCTGGGATTTCTTTGGAGGGAATGATGCTAAAGCTGAAACTCCAGTACCTTGGCTACCTCACGTGAAGAGCTGACTCATTGTAAAAGACTCTGGTGCTTGGAGGGTTTGGGGGCAGGAGGAGAAGGGGACGACAGAGGATGAGACAGCTGGATGGTATCACTGACTCGATGGATGTGAGTCTGAGTGAACTCCGGGAGATGGTGATGGACAGGGAGGCCTGGCGTGCTGCAATTCATAGGGTTGCAAAGAGTCGGACACGACTGAGCGAGTGAACTGACACTTCAGCTAAAAAGAAAATACAAAATTGTATCGGACTTAAGGTTGCCAGTAGGATGATACTGAGAAGATGAGATTGGATTATGCAAGCAGGTCCATAAGGGACCTTACATGTGGACTCGTGTCAAAGTCACAAGAGTCAATGTCTAACAAGCATCAGGACAGATTTTTAAGATGGAAGAAGGCCACCAGTAAGGATGGCAGGCAGCCCCCAGAAGCTGGAAAAGGCAAATTAGCATTCTCCTCCAGACCCTCCGGAAAAGAACGCATCCTTTCCTGCCATAAATTTAGTCCGGAGAGGCTCTATATTAGCCTCCTATCACTGCTATAAGAAATGACCACAAACCTAGTGGCTTAAAACAACAGAGATCTATTCTTTCAAACTTCTGCAGTCCAGAAGTCCAAAAACCATTTCATTAGGAGGAAACCAGGGTGTCAGAAGGGCCCTACTTGCCCCCACCCCCACCCACCACCCAGAGGCCTAAGAGAGAATTTGTCGCTTGGCTCCTCCAGCTTCTGAGGACTGCAAGCAGCCCTTGGCTTGTGGCTGCATCAGGCCAGTCTCTGCCCCCAGTCACTCTGCCTTCTCCTCTCCTGTGTCTGTGTCATCGTCTCCTGACTCTCTGTGATAAGGGTATCTGTGATGGCATTTAAGGCCCATCTTAATAATCCAGGATAACCTGCCCATGTTGAGATGCTTAACTTGTATCTGCAAAGTGTCTGTCTCTTTTTCCATATTTGTTGCTGTTCAGTCACTAAGTCATGTCCAACTCTTTGTGACCCTATGGACTGCAACACACCAGGCCTCCCTGTCTCTCACCATCTCCTGGAGTTTGCTCAAGTTCATGTCCATTGAATCAGTGATGCTATCCAACCATCTCATCCTCTACCACCCTCTTCTCCTTTTGCCTTCAATCCTTCCCAGCATCAGAGTCTTTCCACAGAAGGTACTGTTTATAAGGTCTAAGAGTCGGAGCCTAAAATGTGTGGAGGGCATTATTCAGCCTACCACAGACCCACTTCAGACTTCTGACCTCCAGAACCTTAAGATAAATGTGTGCTGTTTTAGGTCACCAAGTATGGTCACTTGTTACAGCAGCAATAATAGGAAACTAATAAGCTCCTGTCCCTCAAATATGGGCTACTGATGAGGAGACAGCCTGGATGAGAGAAAGGAGCTAGCCCATCCCTACTAGTCCCATCCTGGGGAGGGCCTTTGTATCTAAAGATGTCACCCCTCTCACCCCACCAGATGTGAAAGACTGCTAAGATTCTGCAGCAGGTGGCCAACAGAAGCTTCAGAAATCACCCTTCTCTCTTTCCTTTCAACTACTGCAAGGTTCTTAAATAAACTTTATGGTAATTCATAAAGCAAAGCTTAGGGGTGAGAAAAGAACTGCCATTCATTTCCAGGAATTCCTCTATCATATAATGAATAGGCTCCATCCACAAATGTCAACAGGTTTTGCTCACAAAGCCAATAATCCTTACCACAAATATAAGATAATATAAGACCTTGAAGGACTGTATCCCTCAATTAGGAACAGCCTCTTCTGATAGCTTTCCTATCCTTGCAGGGCCGGAACATCACATTATCAAGCGCCCATTCATCACTGTTCTTTCTCAGGGAAGGTCATACTGCTGAATTTCTGCCATCTCTGTAGGG
The DNA here is from genome assembly GCA_006408675.1 of Madoqua kirkii. Lineage (NCBI taxonomy): Eukaryota > Metazoa > Chordata > Mammalia > Artiodactyla > Bovidae > Madoqua > Madoqua kirkii. Next base: position 20,555 of record SJYC01011413.1, on the reverse strand, counting down.
GTTTCTATTTACAGAACTGTGCCTTCTCAGCCTTCAGGACACTAGAGCGATTCCTGGGCGGACTCCTATCCCGGAATTCACCATGCTGGCCCAACCGCAGGTTCTGTCTCCAGCCCTCTCCTCTCTGGGTTCTCTCCCTCAGTGAGTGTACCCTGTCCACAACCCCAGATCCATATACCCAGCCTGACCCTCACCTGAGAGAGCTCCAGTTCCAAATGCCTCCTCCACTTAAAGCATTTAGAATCTCCCCAATTTGGCCGGTCCCCAAACAGAGCTGCTAGCTGCACAAAGAAGCACCCATCAGCTTCATAAATGCCACCACCATCCACCAGAGAGCTCTGATGAAACCCACAGCTTTCACATTCACGACCTCTTCATTTCTTCTTGCCCCTCATATTTAACTCATCACAAGTCTACCAGCCTGTGTCTCCAATATTTTCCCCAAGTCTGAATTACTTTTCAATCTAGTCCAAGCTCCCCCCACTTCCCAATCTGACTATGAATGTGTTTGTCAGTTGCTCAGTCGTGTCCGACTCTTTGTGACCCCCACTAACTTTAGCCTGTCAGGCTTCTCTGTCCATGCGATTTTCCAGGTAAAATACTGGAATGAGTTGCCATTTCCTCCCACCCGGGGATCAAACCAGGGTCCCCGGCATTGCAGGTGGATTCTTTACTGTCTGAGCCACCAAGGTAGGCCCATTCAGTCTATAGCCGTTGGCTACCAGATGGTCCTCCTGCCCCAGGCACTGTTGCCTCCAACCTGACCCTCTACCCTCCTCAGGGCTGCTGGTCATCTTTCTAAATTAGAAATCCAATCCACGCCGCACTGTGGAACTGGCTTCTGGCTACACACAGACTCACATTTGACCTTGATCCTGAGGCGATCTGGCCACTGCCTAGCCCACAGGCTCTCTTCCCCTTTGCACACACACACACACACACACACACACACACACACACACACACACACTAGCCTCTGTCCTCATCTGGAACATGAAAGGATTTTTCCCACCTGGGAGCCTGGGTGCCTGCTGCCTCCCACCTGTGAATGCCCATCCTCCAGATCTTCGCATGACTGTCCTCTTCCATGCTGAGGCCTCACCTCAAAGGTTTAAGACCTAAACACAGGGGGAAAGACCCTTCACTCACCCATTTTTCTACTACTCTACTCTGTCCTCTTCAGAACAGAGTAGCCGAATAGGTCTTCATTGTTTGCAGATATAAGTGCGGTGCCCTTCTGGGGGAGTGCATGCTCACAGAGGGCAAGACTCTACTACTGTCTCCCCAGTGCCTGGCATGTCTCGGGGACACAAGAAATACTTGGTCACAAGCTGCTAAGGGTGTTACAATCCAGTCATGTCCGACTCTTTGCAACCCCATGGACTATACAGTCCATGGAATTCTCCAGGCCAGAACACTGGAGTGGGTAGCCTTTCCCTTCTCCAGGGGATCTTCCCAACCCAGGGATCGGACCCAGGTCTCCCACATTGCAGGTGGATTCTTTACCAGCTGAGCCACCAGTGAAAGCCCTTACAATCCAAGGGTAATATCAAACCATCTTTGTCTCTTTCAGCTTTTTTTTTTTTCACACTATTTTCCCTTTTTTAAAATTGAAGTATAAAAGACTCATAATGCTATCTTTGTTTCAGATTTACAGCAAAGTGATTCAGCTTTATATATATAGATCAATTCTTTTTCAGATTCTTTTCCACTGTAGGTTATTAGAAGATACTGAATATAGTTCCCTGTGCTATAAAGTAGGTCCTGTTGATTACCTAATTTATATACATTAATAGTAATATGTATGTTAATCCCAAACTCCCAATTTATCCAATCTCTTCGACTCTGAGAAAGAATGATTTCCTGGGTTCCAACAGGGAAGGCATCAAGAGCCCCCTCCCACACAACATTCCCATCCCCTTTCCCGGCTCCTCTGCTTTCTTACATTGTGTCCCATTCTTTGCTTCCTACCAGCTAGCGGGCTTCCTAACCTTTCATTTTACATTGCTTCTGCTTCTTCATAGAGCTCAGTGGGGCACTATCCTTGCTAACAACAAAGCTTTCTCTTACATCTCTCAGTTCCTCTTCCTGGGAGACCATGTCCCTGGCCTGAGTATAGAACGAGGGCACCCAGGCAGAAGCGGGAGTTCTAGTACTGAGACGAAGAAAGCCTCCCAGCAGTAGTGGGACCAACTGCACCTCCATTCCTTCTCCCTGAAAAGATGAGTACGTGACCACAGGATCCTCCCAAAAGGGTGGGAGGGGTGTCAAACCCAGCAGATGGTGGGAATCACGAGGACATGTGAAATGAGAATGAAGATTAGGAGGGAAACGAATCTCTGTGTAAACAATGTGAATCATTAAGAAAAATTAAGCAGTGCAAGGACACGTCTGATCCTTCCTTAAATGCCTGTACAAAGGCTTGCTCTTTGGTGGAAGGCTTCCCGTTAACCCATGTACAACTCCAATTGGTGCTAGGTAGTAAACATGCTAGAAGCTTTTGCTCAAATCAGAGCTAATGCCTACAACATGCCTGTAAAGGAACTACAACCTCCCTTTTCAGGAGAAGGAAAAGATGTTCACAATGGCGTAAGGATAGTCTATCCAGGAGGCATGACGTGTGTGGTATCCAGGGCCTGATAGCATACATAAAAGGAAACTTTAAGGGGTCGTGAAAATGCTTTCATGTTTTGTTTGTTTTTAATAAGAAGGGGAAAGTGAATATAGTTCACCCTGAATGCAATCATTAAAATATATGCAATGCATTAAAATGAATGCAATCATTAAATTTTTCAGTACTTTCACAGAGGAAGGTATCTGTTAAACTCAATGTACCTGGGGCCCTCGAGAGTCCTAGGGTGACTCCGAAGAGGTAGAGTGATATACCTAAGATCACCAGAAGCTAAGAACTGAGAAAAGGCCAGACTAGCCCCGCTCTCTTTCAGACCACCACTCATACTTTTAATGTCTCATGGAACCCTGAAAACTCCCAGGTTTTAAAATGTCTCCATCACCTCCTGAAAATGTATTTTTTTTTTTCAATGTAAGAATCAAGGAGCTATATAACACAGGGAACTATATTCAATATCCTGTGATAAACCATATGGAAAAGAATATGAAAAAGAATGTGTGTGTGTGTGTATAGACAGATCTCTCTCTCTCTCTCTCTCTCTCTCTATATATATATATATATATATATACATATAATCACTTTGCTGTACCACAGAGGATGAGATGATTAAATAGCATCACTGACTCAATGAACATGAATTTGAGCAAACTCTAGGAGACAGTAGAGGACAGAAGAGCCTTGTGTGCTACAGTCCAAGGGGTTGCAAAGAATCAGACACAACTTAGCAAATGAACAACAACAAGAAGAAATTAACACAACTAACAAAATTAACACAAACACTTTGTAAATCAACTATACTTCAATAAAATAAAATTTAAAAAAAGAATCATAGACCTAGAAATGTACCTTTCAAGACTCACCAAATATCAGACCATTTCTCCTGTGCTTGGAAGACGAGTTGTTCCTGACAAAACAAGTAGGCTCTGAGTGTTCCTATCCCCAGGACTTTCTTCAGGGAATCCTCAAGGCAAAAAAAGACTGATTTTCAAACAACTTGTTTCAAAGTTTGTCCTGGGACTAATAACTGCTCTGCGATGACGAAGCACACCCCTTAAAAATGTAGATTCCAAGGCCCCTGGGCTTCCCTGGCATGTCAGACAGTAAAGAATCCACCTGCAATGCAGGAGATGGGTTTGATCTCTCAGTGGGGAGGATCCCTTGGAGAAGGGAATGGCAACCCATCCCCGTATTCTTGACTAGAGAATTTCATGGACAGAGGAGCCTGGCAAGCTACAGTCCATGGGGTGATAAAGAGTGGGACATGCCTGAGCAACTGATACTTTCGCCTTTACACTTTCCGGGGCCCCACCCCTAGGCCTGTGGAACCATCAGGGTTAGAGACTAGAAATACGCATTATAAACAAGCACCGCAGAGGAGTCTGATCTACTGTGGAGATTAAGACTCACTGGTTAGGCACCCAGATGGGGACAAACTACTCCTTGCACAGTTTCAACATCTTCTAAATTTTCGCAGAACACAACTTCTATGTACAATGAACCAAGACTTACTTTGCTTTTTCTCAACTTTACCACAAGTTACTAAGCATTAAAAAAAAAAAAAAAATTGTATCACTGATGATAGAACCACTGCTGGAATATGAATCATTCAATCAACCAGATATTTAGGGTTGTTAGATTTGTTGGTAATATTACCAGTACCTACAGGGATCTGACAATGTCATTTCAACCCATTAGTACAGCTGGGTCCAAGCATTTAGATAATGAAATACCTATTTGTGTATGTACTACTTTCATTTCTTTTTCACATTAGGAAGTTGCATTGATTTTTTTCCCCTCCAATTATGTGTGCTGATAGGTTTTATCATCTGTGACTTGCATTACACATGGCAAAGAGAGCAGGACAAAATAACTGTTACAGAAGCAGACAATGGGCCTTATAGATTAAAATTTAACTAAAAAAGATCCTGGCTAAAAGGTACTCTTTGAGGTGTTGTTGCCAGTCTCACAAGTAGGGGAGGTCCCAAAGGACATTGCCCAGCCATCCATTTACCCACATACAAAACAGAAAAAAAACGATGAGCAGGACTCTGCAGATACCTACAGCAGCACCTCTATCCAGGAACTGACCCCTGGGCCAACCACAAGGTAGACAAGCTGTATGAAAAAACAATAAACATAAAATTCTAAGGTACTCTTTGAGGTGTTGTTGCCAGTCTCACAAGTAGGGGAGGTCCCAAAGGACATTGCCCAGCCATCCATTTACCCACATACAAAAAAGAAAAAAACGATGAGCAGGACTCTGCAGATACCTACAGCAGCACCTCTATCCAGGAACTGACCCCTGGGCCAACCACAAGGTAGACAAGCTGTATGAAAAAACAATAAGCATAAAATTCTGGCACAAGGGGCAGGAGGCAAGGGATGGGAGAGAGAGGAACAGAGAGAGATGAGTTCCCGGCGAGTCCAAGCCCTGGGTTGGGTGGTTTCAAAGCTATTCAATAACAACAACAATAGCAACAATAACAATGATGCTATGAAACTAGTTGCACGTATTCATTAGTATCAATCAACTACTGTATCAGAGAAAGGAAAATGATTACCTTAGCAATAGTACTAAACCCTGGCAGCTGGCCTAACAGACAAGAAGCAACACAGTAGCACAGAGCCCTTTAAGACTGAGAACTCACTGGCAGCTTCTGAGAGGGATGGTGAGTAGTCACTGTTCTCATATTAATAAAGAGAAATTAAAAAAAAAAAAAAACCAGCAGCAGCAGGAGCTTGGCACAGGGAGCGTGGCCTCCTGAGCACTGTGTCAGGCAGATAAAGACGCTGGCGCCTGGCGGTCACCGAGGCCACCACAGGCCACCATTCCGCTTCCTCATTAGCATCGTGCAGCTGTTACCTCACTAGACAATAACACCCGCCCTGCGGGATCTGACAAGCACAGGTCGCCCAGAAGGCGAGGGGAGAGATGGAGCCAAAGACAAATCATAGAAATTGTTTCACCCTGACTGGAGCTGTCACAGGGTGACTAGACACGGCAGAAGATGGCAACTTCTTTTCCGAGGGCCTCTGCAGGATTCAAAAGGGCACCGGACTGCCTGCTCTTCCTCCTCCGCCCCATCATCTCATCTTTCCTAACAGTTGGTTACCTAACGTAGAAGGATATGAAAATAGGAGAGAGGGGAAAATAATTTGCTGCTCGTGGCCAAAACCTAAGAGAGGAATCCTCCCCTACATTATTCCATCATTGCAAAAGAGCAGATAAGCCCCTCTTGGTGCCCCCCAAAAGACACATCTTTGTGCCCCCACTGACCCCTGGATCTGTCTTTATATGATCACTTAAGACTTTACTGTACCTACTGATTCACAGATGCCCCTGCCCAGCTAGGTCCGAGAGGATTCAAGAAAGCAAAGACCACATCCTCTCCATTTATCAGAAACAGCACCAGGAGTAAGATCAGGCACAAAGCAGGTCTTTAATAAAAGTAATTGAACAAATAAGTATAAGAGATAAGCTCCCCCAAACTGAGTCCATTTTTTGTGTGTTCAAACTCCAAAGTAGCATGTGGAACACCTAGGCACTGACGTGGCATCAAGTCCACGACTGTGCATTTTATTTTCCTGTATCACACACGATCTTTAAAGTCTCCATGAGCCCTGGTGATAACGGACAGGAACGTAAGAGGAGATAGAAAACTCTAGGCACAGCCCCAGATGGGGACAGTAAAGGAAATGAGGGTTGAGCAAGCCAGCCACAGCTCCTGGAATGTGGAGACCCATGATCTGCTCCAGGTACTCTTCACTTCTTTTCTCTCTCCCTCCAGAATCCAGAGTCAAGAAGGAGCATTAGTTAATATGCCAACATAGGGACAGACAGGCAGCCAGAGACTGGCCTGAACTCACCTTCCCATGGAAGCTCCACGAGTCAAGATGATCACCAAGTACAGCTTCTCAGTGGTAGGTAAAGCCCTTGGTTGTGTTAGGATGAGGTTATCAAGGAAGGGAGAATGGCACTGCATGTCACTTCTAGGAAGGATATCAAGTGTATAACCTGGCACGTGGATCTCAGTGCCCACATACAGGTGAGTAACTCAGCCCACTGGCCCTGACAGCAATGTGAGGTTGTTGGCACAGACTTCCTTAGTAGGCCTGTCTTCATTATTCCAATGATGCCCATTACACTGCAGGGAAAATTCGCAGCTCCTTACCCCGGCTATATGCAGACTATCTCAATCAGCCACCTCCCCAGCCTCATTTCATCCCACTCCTCACTCCCCATCCCCATCTTTGGTGATAGAACAAGGCCTACTGCATAGTAAGAGCTTAACTATTCCCCCAGTGAATAAATATGTGGAGAAGGGCTAACGGTTAACAGAGATGACATTGAAAGACACTTGACCTGTACCAAATTGGGTTTATCTGATTATAATTGGAGAGGGAAGGTCAAAGAGTGGTAAAATAGAAAAGAGATGGAGACCAGTGGCACTGCTAATTGGCAAGGACAGCCCTGGTCCAGGAACAACAGCTGTGTCCCTGCAAAGCCAGCAACACTGCAAACATGAGAGAAATTTCCAGAAGGACTCACAAAGGAAGCCAGTGTCAGGGGACCTCCAAACAGCCCTGTCTGAAGCATTCAGGCTGAAAGCTACCCTCCCTTGGCAGAAAATCTGTCGAAATCCTGCAGGCATGACTATTAACAGTGTCCTTATCAAGGTCAGTCACCCACATATTTCTGGAACACTTCCCCCAAATTGTGACTTTCTCAGCCCTTATTGGAGGGGAGTGAAGGGAGCGAGAGGATCAGCTAAAACAATCATCTTTGTCCAAATAAAAGGTTTACAGCTATGTGCAAAGTCCTACATTGTCAACTCTTCATTTCAGAGAAGTTTACCTAAGACACAGAAAACAAATTCTCAGGTATTCCAGAAGCACACTTCTAGTCAACCGCTTTAATGACGCATGAAGGACTACAGAAGTTCCTTGTGGGCAAGAATGCTCAATTCTGCTATCTGTTCCATTTCAACAAAAGCAGCACGCAGTATGTACCCAGTCAACACCAGCCTCCCTTAAACCAGCAGGGCCAATGGCAACAATGAATACCAGCCATTATGCAGAGCCATTTCCCAAGCAGAGGATTTTCTGGGTCACCTTCCCAAAGTTGAAAGTTCAAATAGTAAGGGAGGAGAATAAAAAGCAAAGGATTCCAGGTAAACCCGAAGAAAATCCTGAATGACTAAGGGAACAAAACCACAGAATGAATATCTGAATGATCAAACAGTTGGGAAAAAAAAAATCACAGAATAAAGACATGAAAGAGTGTTAGGCCAGCATGCAGAATGGCGTAAAAGTCATCAGATTTCTCTCAACAGATATTTAATCCTTCAGTCCCCACAGAGTGAAGGGAACAAAGAGGTACAGGCTACTGTTTTTAGAAAAAGAAAACAGAGCCTGCAAACAAAAGACAGCTGCAGCCAGCCATGAAATGCCAGCTTCCATCAGAAACCAACCTGACTGTCCACAGGTGGCACAGAAAAAGAGTGGCTTTCTGTCAAAGCTGGTCCCATAGCTTCAGCCACTTGACCCTGACTCTCTCCAAGAACCCAGCCCCATCCCGCGAGATTTTGTCTCATGAGATACACAAGCTTCTGAGTCCTACCAGCAAGCAGGAGAACATACTATCTTCCCATGGAAGGCAGAGGATGAGGGGCAAAGAAGTGTAGTTAAGAAAGGAAGGGAATTTGCTTCTCTTAAGATTCTAGCCAAAATTACACGCAAAAGATTTCCCTGACGAAACACTGGCACAGTCTGAAACCTCCAGAATGGAGTTTAATGTTTACTTTCCAATCTATCACCAATTTTGGAAGATCTGAAAGTATTTAATTTCCCTGAAATGGTATACATGCAACATTTCCTGGTGTGCTCATTTTTACCTTCTGTTAACCAAAATGTTTTAAGACAATTTAATATGCCATGAGAATACATTTCAAGGGAGCCTGGGAGCTGCACACAAATATCATTCATTCAGAAAATAAACTTTTGTCTCTTGAATACTTACTGAGCATCAGAAACAGCCCAGGGCTTTGCACTTACAAGTTAAGCTGTAATACAAACCCCTCAGTGGAAGGGGAAATGAGATGCAGTTCACGAAAGTTGTAGGTAGTTAAGGGAAAGGTTGCAAAGCAATGAGTCCCAAACCTGGCCTATTGTTAAACCCACACGGAGGCGGTGTTGCTTAAATGTCCATTTCTGGGCATCAACCTAAGAACCTACTAGAGCTGGTCTACTGTGGTGGATTGCAGGAACCCACAAATTTAACCAACTGCTCCTTCATGTGATCACAGGCAAGTTTGGGAGCAGCTGCTATAGGAAGCATAGCAAGGGTGAGTTGACTGTGCTCACCCACACTATGTAAACTCGAAGTCTATAGGCAGCTTTGTACAAAAATGCCCACAAGATCTCATTAACTCAGCTACCTTGGAGGGAGTCCAGATGGCCCAAGACTGCCCAGCCTCCCATCCAGCTGGACTCTGGAGCAAAAGGAGTACTCCCAAACACTTCCTGAGCATTGCTGCCAGTAGCCTGGCAGTTCTGAAGAACGCTGGGTCAGAATGCTGGAAATCTTCACAGCAAGATATGTGCATGTCTGCCTGGGCACTTATATTGCCCATAATGGTGAAGGTCACGGAGGGCAGCTGGAAGCCGAGTAAAAGGCTTAGGGGGTTGGAAGAGGCAGACGGAGAGGGTAAGGCCTGTTTCATTTTTCACTCTGAGAAAGTAGGCTGTGGGTAACCTGCTTGATGACTCAGGGGTTTTAAAGAACCTTTTATTTGTAGTTATCAACAGCTTCAGCTGCAGAGGACAAGGTCTAAATAGGGCTATGATGGACTGCTAATGTTCACCCCTAACCATTCTCCACTCATTTCAAAGACTTGGAAATTGAGCAGAGCACCAGGATCTCCTGCAGCAGGTGGCAGGGTAAGAGATGAAGAAATGTATGCAACTTCTAGGCCATTAACTGCCCTTGCCCTTCCTCCCACACTTTATCCTCCCTTGTTCTTTTTAGTCGCTAAGTCGTGGACTGTACTCCATCATGCTCCTTTGTCCACGGGATTTTCCAGGCCAAGAATACTAGGGTGGGTTGTCATTTTCTTCTCCAGGGGATCTGTCCCTACCCAGGGATTGAAACCATGTTTCCTGCATTGCAAGCCAATTCTTTACCACTGAGCTACCAGGGCCAAATGACAGAAAGAAACCCAATGGAAGGAGTTCAGAAGAGAAGTGCTGTTCTAGCCAACTTGAGTAAAAATCACTACAGATGGTGACTGCAACCATGAAATTAAAAGATGCTTGCTCCTTGGAAGAAAAGCTATGACCAATCTGAACAGCATATTTAAAAGCAGGGACATTACTTTGCCAAAAAAGGTCCATCTAGTCAAAGCTATGATTTTTCTAGTAGTCATGTGTGGATGTGAGAGATGGACTATAGAGAAAACTTAGCACCAAAGAACTGATGCATTTGAACTGTGGTGTTGGAGAAGATTCTTGAGAATCCCCTGGACTTCAAGGAGATCCAACCAGTCCATCCTAAAGGAGATCAGTCCTGAATATTCACTGGAAGGACTGATGCTGAAGCTGAAACTTCAATACTTTGGCCACCTGATGAGAAGAAGTGACTCACTGGAAAAGACCCTAATGCTGGCAAAGATTGAAGGCAGGAGGAGAGGAGGGTGATAGAGGATGAAATGGTTGAATGGCATCACTGATTCAATGGACATGAGTTTGAGCAAGTTCCAGGAGTCGGTGATGGATAGTGGAGCATGGTATGCTGCAGTCCATGGGTTCACAAAGAGTTAGACATAACTGAGAGATTGAACTGAAACTCTAGGTTGTTTAAGTCACTACTGTTTTGCATTAAAGCGGCTGCTTGTGTATTCTAACAAAAGGGCTTTCTTTCATACATGGAACACAAAAACTACTGCCCTTCATACTCCCTTTTCCTCCTCAGTCTTTCAATAAGGCAGACATTACCATCTTCAGCAACAAAGCATAGCTAGATGGCTAGTTAAGGTCAGGAGACTCAGAAATCTCTCTTTAATCCCCAACATCAAACTTTTTAAGTGCTAGACACAGCAGAAAAAAAAAAACAAAAAACCAACCTCTCGTCTTCTACCCAACTAATGTCTCAATCTACCTTTTGAAGTGAGTTTCCTACCAGTAATTACTGTGTAAACTATTCAGAATTTCTGAAACAAGTCTAATATAACTTCTCCAATGCTAATGTGTTCCCTCTGCCTGGAAGGCCCTTCCTGACCCGGAAATTCCTCCACATCAGTGCCAATTTCAAATGTAGAAATGTCCCCACTCCTAAGGGCTTAGAGGACTTTTTAAAAAATGGATTGGAGTATATTGTGGTAAACATGCCTGTTAATCCTCAAGGCTGTCGGATTTTTGATATCAAGAACAGCTGACTCATCTCTGTAACCCCATCCACATCACCAACCCCATGCATGTCAGTACCTAGCATAGTATGAATGAATTGAATATTTGGTGAACTAATGAATAAAGGTGTTGAATTAATTGTGTTAATGCTATCTTGAAAATAATTTCAAAATTGTTGAAAATTCAAAAGCAGAGCATATGCCTTAAGAAAATTTCCATGTAAATCAAACAACTACAAGTATTTCCCTTAAATTATTCAATATTATACCTTAGTCTCTTAAGGTAGGCACTCAGATTTTAAAGGATAACAGTGGAGTTAAAGATCCATGGCACTTCTGAGCAACAACTATCATTTATTAAAAGCTGCACTTAATGGAGAGACAGTTTTGCACCAATCAGAAAAACAGGGAGTACACTAAGAATTCTGAGTGGCCATATTTTTTTTTTCAATGATCCTTCTGCTTTGAAAGCAGATCCTACATTGAATCAAAAACATACACACATTAAATAATGTTTTTAAAAGTCCCCTTAGATGGTATGTAGATTTGTTTTTACCTAAAGATCTGAAGGGAAAAAAAGTACATACACAGTCCATATGCTAGCACTTAAGCACTGGAAGCAACAGCCTAAGATCTCTCTTTCCAAAGATAATGGAAATAGTATTTTCACAAACACCAGGAATAGGTCATGGGTCACAGTTCCCACGTACAAGGCAAATCTGGACCAAGTCTATGCTCAGTAGAAATCCCCACTTTTGTGACTTGCTGACAGCATGGCTTGGGGACTAAGCAAATGTCTAACTAAAGGTTAAAGAACAATATGGGCAATGAGAAATAATACCACATTCAGAATATAAAACAGGAGCCTGAGGGGACCTACCTAAAATGATAGCCTGAGGAAAAAGTTACTTCAAATTCTATAAGGATCACTGAAGCCTTTTGCCCTGGAGTTCCTGAAAAATAAAGCAGAAAATTCTTAAAATCACAGCATTTTAAAACTGGAGGGACCTTCAAGACCATTCATTCTAGATGCCCAGATATATTTAATGACTTACTGGAAGGTGGATGGATGAACCGAGAGCCTGTCAAACACAGTGAAGGAAGTCAGAAAGAGAAAAACAAATATCATATCTTAACACATACATGTGGAATCTAGAAAAATGGTACCAATGAGCCCATTTGCAGGGCAGCAATAGAGACACAGCATAGTGAACAGACTGGAGGGCACAGCAGGGGAGGGAGAAAGTGGGACAAATGGAGACAGTAGCGCTGACACACACACACATGGTCACGTGTAGATCACGTGTGCGGACAGCTGGCTAGAGGGGAGCTGCTGTGTGACGCAGGGAGCTCAGGCTGGCGCCAGCGACGGCCAAGAAGGGCGGGACGGTGGGGCACGGTCAGGAAGGAGGTGATACATGTGTACTTACGGCTGACTGCTGTTGATGCGCAGCAGAAACCAATGCAACACTGTAAAACAACCATCGTCTAATTAAAAATAAAATTTAAAAATTTTTAAAAATGACTTGCTCAAGAACACAAGCCAGTTACGGGCATAGCAAAGCCTTGATCCCCAGTCCTCAAAGATCTAACCCAGGGTCTCTCAACACAGCATAAAGAATCAAGACTACTCCTTAACAAAATCTACACAGAGAAAACCAACTCCAGGAAAGGAGATAATCCAGTCCATTCAGAAATTCATCCTAAAACACACATACACACACCAAGCATTCAACACAGCAACAATTACAGACATTAAAAAGACTCCAAGCAAATCTTACATTGGGATTCACTTAATGCAGCAGGTATTTACTAGGAATTAAAAAATGAGTGAAGCTAAAAGAAACACATTCCAACAGAGTTCACAGTAAGCGAAAGAAACAGAGGGGCCTACATATATAAATTACAAAACCACATGCTTCATCCCATATGGGAGATAAAAACAGAGTATTATGGGACATTTCTGACTCCATGATTAAATGTTTATTTGAATCTTTCTTCCCTCTGTAATTTCTAGGGTAATGTCTAGAAAATTATACTCTAAGCTAAGTGGATAAGATGCAAGAAGTTACAGACAATGCCCAGACTAAAATCAAAAGACTCTTTCAGAACCTTTGAAAAGACAGATTGAATCCTTCTCCACAAGAGGAAATTCATCCTTGAAACTTTTTTCTAAGTCAAGTTTAAAAACATTCAGGGTATTGCATTTGTGGAAGACTAACAAGGACTCAATTCTAGTACAATATCTTCTAATTCAGATTTAGGTCACCTTCTCAGGTGGGTGAGAAATAAACCTGAACCACTGACTGGAATATTCCAAGCTGACTTTGTCTTGAAAGTCAACAAACTCCATTATGCATGACCCCAATTTCAACTGTGTTCCAGGGAAATTTGAAGTCAGAGACCACGAAAATAAAATAGACACGCGACCTTCACTTCCAGAACCACTAATAAAATACTGGAAGACATTAAGTACCTGAGTATTAGTAAAAGAGCTCTCAACTTTAGCTTTCTCTTTGGCTTCCTGAAGCAAGGGTCTTGTTGGGGTTGCGTGGACCAACCGAACCACAAAACACCAACCAATATCAAGGAGAGGAATAAATGCTCACAGAAGACCTCCCACCAGGACCTTCACCAGGGGAGAAAGTGAGGCCAGCACAGAAGAACGCTCCTACCACCAGAAGGGCTAGCGAATGAGGCGGGAGTTCAGAATCCACTCAAGGGACTGGAGCAAAACTGTATTGAAGAGGGATCTACACCTCCTGGGGAGCAGAGAGAATTCAAGTCAGCAGGACCAAAACACTTGGATTCTAAACATGCCCCATCATTTATTACATTTTTTTAATACCAAAAATATTTTGAATTGGGTTGTAGCTGATTAACAATGCTGTGGTAGTTTCAGGTGAACAGTGAAGGGACTCAGCCATACATATACACGTATCCTTTCTCCCTTAAACCCGCCTTCCATCCAGGTTGGCATAACACTGAGCAGAGTTCCATGTGCTATACAATAGGTCATTGTTGATTATTCATTTTAAATATAGCAGTATATACCTGACCTTCCCAAACTATCCTTCTCCTCACTCCCTGGCAACTACAAGTTTGTTTCTTAAGTCTGTGAGCCTCTGTTTTGTAAGTTCATTTATTTTTAGTATCATTTATTTAGTATCATTTATTTTTAGATTCTACATATAAATGGATGTCATACAATATTTCTCCTTCTCTGTCGAACTTAACTTTACTCAGTTGACACATTCTAGGTCCATCCATGTTGCTGCAGTCAGTTCAGTTCAGTCAGTTCAATCGCTCAGCCGTGTCCGATTCTTTGCCACCCTATGAATCGCAGCATGCCAGGCCTCCCTGTCCATCACCATCTCCTGGGGTTCACTCAGACTCATGTCCATTGAGTCAGTGATGCCATGCAGCCATCTCATCCTCTGTCATCCCCTTCTCCTCCTGCCCCCAATCCCTCTCAGCATCAGAGTCTTTTCCAATGAGTCAACTCTTGGCATGAAGTGGCCAAAGTACTGGAGTTTCAGCTTTAGCATCAGTCCTTCCAATGAATGCCCAGGACTGATCTCCTTTAGGGTGGACTGGTTGGATCTCCTTACAGTCCAAGGGACTCTCAACAGTCTTCTCCAACACCACAGTTCAAAAGTGTCAATTCTTTGGCGCTCAGCCTTCTTCACATTATTGCATATTTTGTGAGCAAAACTTTTGAGTGACTCAGACATTTATTTTTACTGCACAGCACCCAGAAAGTCATGTCTTCTTCAAGCCATTGACCAATTATGGGGTGAACTTAAGAAATAATAGTCTACACACACACACACACACACACACACACACACACACATACACACACTAGTGTATATAAAATAGATAACCAACAAGGACCTACTGTTTAGCACAGGGAACTCTACTCAATATTCTGTAATAACCTATATGGAAAAACAATCAGAAAAGAAATACATAAACATGCATAGACATAAAAGTTATGACCAACCTAGATAGCATATTAAAGGCAGAGACATTACTTTGCCAACAAAGGTCTGTCTAGTCAAGGCTATGGTTTTTCCAGTGGTCATGTATGGATGTGAGAGTTGGACTGTGAAGAAAGCTGAGCGCCGAAGAACTGATGCTTTTGAACTGTGGTGTTGGAGAAGACTCTTGAGAGTCCCTTGGACTGCAAGGAGATCCAACCAATCCATTCTGAAGGTGATCAGCCCTAGGATTTCTTTGGAGGGAATGATACTGAAGCTGAAACTCCAGTACTTTGGCCACCTCATAAGAACAGTTGACTCACTGGAAAAGACTCTGATGCTGGGAGGGATTGGGGGCAGGAGGAGAAGGGGACGACAGAGGATGAGACGGCTGGATGGCATCACAGACTCGATGGACGTGAGTCTGAGTTGATATTGTAGATCAACTATACTTCAATTAAAAAAAAAAACAAACTCTGTTAAGAGTTAATATTCTACCCTGCCTCCTTGTTACTGCTCAAAGCTGACCCAGGAATGAGTGACAGAGAACGGACATGGGACACTGCAACAGAATTGATGCTACAGCCACCCACGCCACTTGTCTGGCCCTGTTCACACTGATACCTACTCTCACACTATTCTACCAAAGGCAGCAAAACTGTATTGTAACGCTACCCTTGCAGATAACTCTGAGGAAAAAAAAAAAAAAAAATGTGCTTTCCTCAGAACTTGGCACATGTATTTATTTAGGGAGACATATCCTATACAACACTAGCGATAAAACTAACTCAACTTCTGGGAACCAGAGAGTCGATGTCACCTCCATCTCCTTCCCAAAATTCCATGAGGGAGAGGGGGGAAAAGGCAAATTGCCACTGGCAGAGTTTCGTGTTTAAGGTGCACAGAATGATTCAAGAGCAAGTCAAGGTTTCCCAGCAAATGCCTATTCATTTACCCAGTAGGAGGTGCCACGCCATCTGGCACTCACGTCCAGTGAAAGATATATTGCTTAGGATCAATGCTGAGCAGCGAGCAAGTTTATTTTTATCCTTTCATGCGCAAAACTACAAGGACATAAATGTCTGCGTTAGACATGCCAAAAAGACTTAACGAGACTGGAAAATGGAATCCAAAAATGGGATCTGGCAGGAACCAGCTTTCATGGAACTTGATTAAATAACACCCTCCTCCTGACACCAAGGAATCCCAACAAACCCCTCAACACCTCAGCTAGAGACTCCCTGGGAGTGGAAGGGAGGTAGACAGCCCTGCAGCCACTGATGTCAAAGGACTTGAAGGGCTCACACCCCAGCCGGGACTCTGGGGGCTGCCTGGGCACCTCAGCCTGAGTGCAAGGCCAGCCAGGGGGGATGGTCAGCCCATCACTGGCTGCTGGACTGGCCACGCTGTGGTCTTCTCCCTCTGGGGCTCTTTGAGTCTTCCAGAACCAACCAGGATTTTCTTTTTCCAAGTGAAGTTACTAACTTTTTCTTTAACAGAAACATTATATTTCTCATGCCAAAAATGTACTCAGTGCCAAATCATCAGAAAAGCACAAATAAAGCTAAAAAATCAGTTGTTACCTCACCACTCACACATTTACTGCTACGATTTGTGTATATTTCATATATACACAGAGAATGTGTGAATACACATATATATGTATCACAAAAATAACATTATATTTGCTTTCTTATAGCCTGGTTTTATGGGCTACCCAGGTAGCTCAGTGGTAAAGAATCTGCCAGGCAATACAAGAGACACAGAAAAGGTGTGTTTGATTTCTGGGAGGATTCCAGGGAGGATCCCCTGGAGGAGGGAATGGCAACTCACTCCAGTATTCTTGCCTGGGAAATCCCACGGACAGAGGAGCCTGGGATGGACTTCAGTCCATGAAGTCACAGAGACAGAGCCGAGCACACACACAGCCTGCTTTTATATCTTAATAACACATTTTAAGTGTTTTCTCATAATAAAAAATATCTTTAGACCACAATTTAAAAGGTAAATAGTACTCCACTATTCCAGTGGTCATGTATGGATGTGAGAGTTGGACTGTGAAGAAGGCTGAGCACCGAAGAATTGATGCTTTTGAACTGTGCTGTTGGAGAAGACTCTTGAGAGTCCTTTGGACTGCAAGGAGATCCAACCAGTCCATCCTAAAGGAGATCTGCCCTGGGATTTCTTTGGAAGGAATGATGCTAGAGCTGAAACTCCAGTACTTTGGCCACCTTATGCAAAGAGCTGACTCATTGGAAAAGACTCTGATGCTGGGAGGGATTGGGGGCAGGAGGAGAAAGAGACGACAGAGGGTGAGACGGCTGGATAGCATCACTGACTCGATGGACGTGGGTCTCAGTTAACTCTGGGAGTTGGTGATGGACACGGAGATCTGACGTGCTGTGATTCATGGGGTCACAAAGAGTCGGACATGACTGAGTGACTGAACTGATGTTACCATCCTAAAGGAAATCAACCCCGAATATTCACCAGAAGGACTGATGCTGAAGTTTCAATACTTTGGCCACATGATGCGAAGATTCACTGGAAAAGACACTGATGCTGGGAAAGATTAAAGGCAAAGGAGAAGGGGGTGGCAGAGGATGAGACGGTCAGATAGCGTCACCAACTCAGTAGACATGAACCTGAGCAAACCCTGGGACAGTGTGAAGGACAGGGGAGCCTTACAGGCTGCAGACCACAGGGTCACAAAGAGTTGAACATGACTTAGCAACTGAACATCAACAATTGGCATTTATTTTTCTCCCAATTTTTCTCTGTTAGAAAATAATGCAACAACAGAATGTCTCTCACTCCAATCCTCGCAATTTCAGATATTACCTTAGAAAAAAGGAATAACTAGATCAAATAAGAGAATTTTTAGGCTTTTGGTATAGTAATATTACCACATTGTCTTTCAGAAAAGTTATGTCAACTTATACTCCTCACTAACAAGGTACAGGGATGCTTCTATATACCCAATGCTTTCCAAGTTTTTATTATCTATATTTTATTGTCACTTAAAAAATGAGTTACCAGTGAGGGGAACATGACCATTGATAACAGTAATAATAATAATACGATCATAACATTCACCAGGCACTTACTGTGTACCAGGCACTGTTCTAAGAGGTTTACATGTGTAAAGTATGGCTATATTCTAGACCCCACTGTATGGATGGGGAAAATGAGGTACAGGAAAGTTATGTCATCTGTCAATGTGCAAGTAGAGGGGTTGGGAGTTTGAATCCATGTGATCTAGTTCCAGAGTCCAGGCTCTTAATCATCAGACCACACAAGCACAGGGGGAACTATAAGGAAGAAGGAGAGAAGAGATCCCTGGAAATATCTCCGGCCTGTCACACCCTGTCCTTTATTCACATGTTCAGTTATCACCATTGGTGAGGTTGTTCCATAAGTGACAAACAAGAGTTGTCTGTTCTAACAAACTAAATCTGAGAGCAAACTATGTACTTCCTATTGGCTCACTCATTAAAAGTGACCCGTGTTTATTTCTTTGACATGTAACTATTTGCCCAGTCACACCAGTCACATAAAAGGAAGTGGCTTACTCGTCTCCTTGTAAAATAAAGTATTTGGGATTCAGTAATCTCACTTCTGGGTAGAGAGATACCCCTTAAGTACTGAAAGTAAGAACAGGAACAGATATATCTGAACATCTATGTTCAAAACAGAATTGTTCACAACAACCACATGGAGGCAACTCAAGACTCCATTGACAAGGAGTGGATAAACAAAATACAGCATACATGTCCAGTGGAATAGTCTTTAGCCTTAAATAGGAAGAAAATTCTGGCACGTACTACAGTATAGATGAACCTTGAAAACATTAAGCTAAACAAAAGCAGTCAGTACAAAAGGAAAAATATTGTAGGGTTCCACTTCTGTGAAGTATCTAAAACAGGCAAAGGCAAAGAGACAGAAAGAAGAATGGTGGTGGCCGAGGGCTGGGGGTGGCTGCCAGGGGCTGGTTGCCAGGGCCTGGGGCTGGTTGCCAGAAGCTGGGGGCAGTCAAAGGAAGCAGGGGCTGTTCTTTAATGGGTCCAGAGTTTCAGGTGGGAAGATGAAACAGTTCTGGAGATGAACAGTGGGCAAGGTTACACTGGGATGGGAATGTACTTAAAGACACTGAGCTGTACATTTAGAAATGGTTTAAACAATATTTCTTATGTTATATGTACTTAACCACAATTTTTAAAAAATTGAAAGCAAAGGGCCTCCTATGAGCTTTGTATCTAGTTAGGATGCTTCAGCCACTCAGGCCCTCATCAATTCCCCATAAACCTGTCTGGGAAAGGCTACCCAACAGAAGCTGAGAGGGAATACAAATGATAAAGAGATGAAAATGCTTCTGAAACACTCAGTCTTAAACTACACGGAAGAACTTGTACTGACTTCCACATAAGTGAGCAGTCTGAATACCAAAAGAAAAAAATGGATTCCAAGGATGGACTATAGAACCACATCTGTACAGGAATCAAAGAATCAATGGGAAAATGAGGTAAGCATTCCCTAATAACTACTGAGGATAACAAGCACAACTACAGGAAAGGTGTTCCCACGAGCCTATGTAGATCAGCAAACCTCAGGTCTCCAGTGGCCAAGAACATCAGGTGCAGAAAAACTGTCCATCCACAAGTCAGGATTCAGTTCAGTTGCTCAGTAGTGTCCGACTCTTTGGGACCCCATGAATCGCAGCACGCCAGGGAGAAATATCAATAACCTCAGATATGCAGATGACACCACCCTTATGGCAGAAAGTGAAGAGGAACTAAAAAGCCTCTTGATGAAAGTGAAAGAGGAAAGCGAAAAAGTTGGCTTAAAGCTCAACATTCAGAAAACGAAGATCATGGCATCCGGTCCCATTACTTCATGGGAAATAGATGGGGAAACAGTGTCAGACTTTATTTTTGGGGGCTCCAGAATCACCGCAGATGGTGACTGCAGCCATGAAATTAAAGACGCTTACTCCTTGGAAGAAAAGTTATGACCAACTTAGATAGCATATTCAAAATCAGAGACATTACTTTGCCGACTAAGGTCCGGGCACACTTATTAAGAAGGGTACTCCTGGGAGTCGGGAAGATAGCTTCTGAACACTCAGCAACTCACTATATTCACACAGAATCACAGAACAGTTTTAGAAAGACTCAAATGCAGGACTGTTGTCTTTGTGACTTATGTAATAGAAGGTCACTATAACATTCCCAAAGACAGCTTAATCACCATGAGACTATATAAAGCTCTTCTAAAGAAAGGAAAGCTAGAACTATCAAGACTAATCACATATTACTGCCTAACCACAAACCCAACTCTATAGACACAGGATTAGGCAGTCACAACCTAGACGAGGGCTGGGCTCACCTCCCAGGCTATCTTATATCTTGCTAACTCAAATCCTCCCTTATACAATAAGGGGGGATCTTCCCTGGTGACTCAGACAGTAAAGCGTCTGCTTACAATGCTGCAGACCCGGGTTCGATCCCTGGGTCGGGAAGATCCCCTGGTGTTGGGAGA